>JABUQX010122786.1:17500-50234 GCA_015478945.1 Trachelipus rathkii | reverse complement strand
CTGTGGGTTTGTTTGTGTGTTGTGTGTGTGTGTTGTTGTGTGGTGTGGTGGGCTGTGTGTGGTGTGGTGTGATTGATCTGTGTAGTATGTGTTCGTGTAAAGCTGAAAAGATATGCTGTTTGATTATCTGATTTTTGTAGCGGTTGGTGTGTATGTAATTCTGAATTATTACATGATAGTGTATTTATGATAGTTCGTGAGAAAGTACCGCGAAGGAATCGCCTTCGAGAACTATATGTGACTTGGAAGTAGAGGCGTGTAGATTTACTGATGTATAGCATGCGATTAGATGTGCTGTGTTTGTGTGTGTGAAAGTACTCGTGGAGGGTACTGGGGTATGGGAGATGTATTTTGTGGTAAATTTAATAGCGTAGGAAAGGCTCCATTTGAGATATCAGCCGTTCGACTTAATTATACATTTAGCGTTTGTATTCATTAACTTTGATGTACTATATGTAGTATACTTAACTTTTGGATCCAGTTCAGAGTATATTTCTTCCAAAAGTAATTTACTCGGTAAGGTATCTGATCTGAAACTGGAATTAATCTTATAGGTTAAGCTCGTATAAGCAGGCGAAAAATTTTTCAGTCTGTAGGATGTAATATAGGGGTACCTCCCCGAAGAGCGTAAGCTAAAATATCGCTTACGCCCCTTGTTGCGGCTTCTCTGACGGGTGTAGATTTTTGGCTTTAAGATCGAGTTGGTTCTTGAGTTGTGATGAATTCGTATCTCGTCTATCGTGACGTAGATTTACGATTCCCTCAGCGTCCTCCCGTATATGGGGATTCGCTCCTCCCTAAAAAGTTCAATTGTAATCGTAGAAGGACTGAAATTTGATGCGATAGTATTCGTCGAATCTGATGTCGCAATAAAAACGAGTATTCCTTCTCCTCGGCTAAGCTCGTTAATTGACGCATGGACATTTCATATGATTCCTGCCCTCCGGGTGAGCCTCTGGCTTCTCGGTTTCCGCCTCCGATACGAAAGTCTCTCCCAACTGTAATTGGGCTCCGATCCCGCTTCAGTCAGAGCGTAATGACTTTGGATTTCATCTCTGAAGGTTTTTCTTTATTTATTTTATTTATTGGAGCTTAATTTAAAGTATTTATTATATATTATTTGTATTTATTAATATTATTTTATTATTAAGAAATGATAATTATTATTATTTATTATTTATATTATTCATTCTGATTATTATTATTATTATCTATTATTATTATGAAATGATTTTTTAGGTCTTCCGACTCCGGCTTTTGATTCGCGCTTCAGCCTCCTATTGGTCATTCGTATTTATATATCTTACATGGGTTAGAGTTTATCGTATTCGGCTTAAATATTTGGAAGGTGTTAGTTAGATGGGGAGTAACCTCCGCATTCGTTATACGAGGTTTACAATCAAGACTATGTAGTCATCCGCTTCGTTATTGTGGGGAATGCTAGCTCCTCAATATACAGGCTTAAAAATATTGACGATAGATATAGCTTGAAACTCGGTATATGCTACCAATCTTCATATAAGGTACTTTCCAACACTCATATTTTATGGGTTAAATACCGTACAATTTATCACCCTTCAATAGGGGGGCACGTTGGGTGCCTCGTCTCAAAATCCATGAAATATTGAACATAGAACGTAGAAATCTCGGTATATTCTTATTTATTAGGATTATGAAATCAATCATATATGGGTTAAATTAGTCGTACACCACCTCCAGATCACACGTGGGTGGTACTAATTGGCCCTTCTGATATTAACCTGTAATAAGGTATGAGGTTTTGATAATTCAAATTGTATCATCTGACGCAAACTCGTGTGGGATAACGTACATACTTGTTCTTAAGGAGTCTCACTCACTCGATTACTCTATTAAGAGATATAAGAAAAAAATAAAAATAAATACTAATAATTATTATAAATAAAATTTAAAAATTAAAAAATACAAGAGGAGAAAAGAAAAACAAAAAAGAATTAACACATTTTTATTTCCTCTATTTAATTTGTTGTATAAGCTTAAAAAAATTTACGTTTTTTAAAATTAAATCATGACTATATAACTTATAAAAGAATACCATAACCTCCCCTAGCCTACTCCAAGAGCCTGCCCTTCAGACCCTCCTCAGCCTCCCCAGTCTCACGATCCTCCCCATCTATGATCTATTGAATCAAGTCATATTTTGTAATAACATAACACAAAACTTCATTTATTTTTTTGTTCTTTATATTTGCTTTAAACAGTTTGTTCTTACTAAAATTTAAACCTCCTTTTCATACTTTATTTGTTGTAAAAAATAAATAGTTTATTTATCTAATTACAGTGAATCCAATATTGAATATATGCTAAACGTAACAAAGTTTTCGTATCAGAGAGAAAAATGCACAAAACATGAAAGCACTGGTGAGCGGCTTCTTAAGACTTTGGGCGGGAGTGGAGCCATTGGCGCAATTGCAGTCCTAAGGCTTTGCGGAGCCCTGGACGATCAGTTTTCCCGTGAGGAATAACATGACTCCAAGTATATAGTAATGCTGTAAAAATCCATGCACAATTAACAAACTTAAGTTTAAAACGCCCTGGACATTGTAATGTGGCTTAAAAAATATTAATATATAGGCTCACTGGGGGATATATAACTTACATATATTGAAATTACTAAACTAATATATTATAATGTAAATAACTATACCTTCACCAATACCCTAGTAACTATAATTATTTAATATATTTAATTATATATTATATATATATATCTAATATTATATATATATACTCATATAATATATAAATCATGATACATATCTAATATATATATATATTATATACCCAATAAGCATACTAAATTGCACTTTACTGTATGGACAATATTAATATATAATAATAATATATATATATATATATATTATATAATATTATATATGATATATATAATATATATATATATATATATTATATATTATATATATTAATAATATATATATATATATAATATATATAAATATATATTAATAACATATATATATATATATATATAATTAATATTAATATAATATTATATAATGATATATATATATATTTATTAATATATAATATTTAATAATATATATTAATATATATATTTATATATAATATTAATATATTAATTATTAATATATTATATATATATATATATTTAATATGATATATATAATTTATATAATAATATATATATATTAATATATATATTAATATGTGTATATATTCTATATATATATATATATATATATTTATATTATTTATTTATATTTAAAAAATAATTGGTTGATTATATTTTAAGTTATACAATATATATATATAAATTATACGTATTATATTATATATTAATATTATCGTAATATACAATAATAATTATTTATTATAACTTATGATATATATTATTAATTAATTATTAGTTAATTAATACGAGTATCACATAATATAATACTAATTTATATATCCATTTAATTGTATAATTACGTTTTATGGACTCTTGCAACTCGAAGAGCAGTATGATTTTAAGGAGAATAATAGAGAAAAATGAATAGCTCTATTGTGGCAGATGATTAGTGATCAATTGTTGTTATTGGCTCGCTGAGGCTTCTGATGGAATCTATATTAAGTATTTATTGACGATTAGTTGAGCGTGTGTAAGATATAAAATGGTGTCAAAAGGGTTTGATTGTGGCTTTAACAAGATATTGGAACTAGCGGAGATGTAGTGCAGGTTTTTAGATGTTGATCACCCTTGTTATTCCTTGGTTATCAATTTGTATAAAATGGATAATGTGGGTTATGTAAAAGAATATTTGTGGTTGGGGGTTTGCAAGGTATAAATATTGTGTTAGAAATGATGGAGTTAATTGAGATGAGTGGAGGGTGCCCTTCCTAACCTATTTATATATTATTTATTATTATTTCGGATTGATTTTAGTTTATTGTAGCTGGCGAATCATTGTAAGAGTAGTATTCTAGAGTATAGGTTTGGTAAAGACCGATTGGCAGAGTGTGTGTAAATAAGGAGGGTTTGAAAGTAATATCGTATGTAAATAAGATGTATAGAGTTATGGTTTGTGAGTGAGGACAGTCCTCAGTGTGAAGTTATGTATGATGGTGAGCAGCTGGAGATAACATAGTAGTTTGGTTTTAAAATATTTAGGGTATGTGTTGGATGAGAAGGAAACGTATATGTTGCAGAGTTTAGTTTTAGGAAATGTTATAGTGATGTCAGTGAAGGTTGTCTGGTGTAATTCATCGTTGTGAATGTAAAGGGACTAAGTCTGGATTGCGCTAGGGTCTTTACATGAGGGTATGTTGTTACTGTGTTATTTTTAATAGTAGTGAGACTATGGTCTGGAAATACAGAAGTATAGATCTAAAGTTCAATGTGTTCAGATGGACAATCTAGGGGCATGCTAGGTGTGAGAAGAAATTGATAAAATGAAAGGAATGAATCTGTAATAGTAGATGTTTGTTGTAAGTGTTGATAGAATAAGGATGTATAAAATTGATGTAGAAAATTACAATGAAAGTATGTTTTGATGATATAAGTTTGGTCCCATATGTTAGGAAATAGGATGAATTGAATTTAGCTCAGGTTTGGTTAACATGCGGATGTATAGTGGTCGAGTGGTGCATGGAGATATCACGACCGTTCCTGGGAGATCCGAAGAAAAGTGGATTGATGTTCGGTGAATGAATGTCTGAAGGAGAAGAAATGTTGAAGTTTTGGCGAGAGAACGATGAATAATATAGTGATGCTATTAATTATTTAGGTAAAGTGAATGGTCGCTGGGTTAATATTGTACTGATGGTGGCAATGAGTTTGTGTCTTCAATCTATTGGGAGCCATAATCGGATTGATAGCTCTTTCATTGACTCAATTTGATTAATATACCATAGTGAGTAGGTGTCCATTTTCGGATCCACGTGATAGTGCGCTTTTTTGGTGTGGTATTCTCTCCAACATGGTCTTGTCGACTGAGTTATTTCTCACCTAAGTATCGGTACATGAGGGGGCGGTAAGCGCTGGGACTCTTCCTTTCGACTTTTGTCATCATTCTAATACACCGCTTCCCATTAACCGTTACCACCCTAGTGCCTAATGGGGGAAAATAAAGAGGTAGAATAAAGAAAGAAAAGAAACGAAAGATATATACTATTAATATACCTAAATTAATATATATATAAATATTTATATAATGCGAAAGCCGTGGATAATTAGTTATACTAATTATTTTAATTATTACTACTACTACTATATATTTCACTATATATATTATTATATATATATAATATATATATATATATTATATATATATTAATTATATATCATATTATATAGTATTGATTATTGTACACATATGTCAGTCGATGTGTCCTGCATGGTTGCGGAGGGAGTGTAGTATGTTGGTGTGTCCATAACAGATTATTTACAACTACACCACCATTCACGAACACAAGAGCATTATGGTAAAGAGGGGGTTTTCAAACAGCTCCCCTTGCCGAGCAGAGAAGAAGCATAATAATCTTCATATGACTCGACTGTTTCCAGAAATCAGCTTCACCTGCTACAAATTTATATTTTAAGTTTCTTCCTCTTTTATTATAATTTATAAATATTTTAATATCTCTTTTTGGATAAAACTATCAAAAGAAATAAAGTTGAAAAATGTTTGTAGCTTCTTCCAAACAAGATTTTCAATGAAAATTTAATTTAGTGTATAAAATATTGCATTGTTAAAATTTCGTAATCTTAAAAATAATATTTTTCCTTTTAAGTAGCTAGAGTTACTTTGAATCATAAGCATCCTCTCTCCTGAAAAAATGATCTGAATACTTCTTGAGTAGAGTCTTCAGATTTCGTTCTTCTTTCCAGTTAGTCTTTACAGACTCCTTCTTCTTTAAAAAAATCTCTCTTCTGACCCTTCTCTTTTCTCTGCATACCCATCTGGTTTTTCCACTGCTTCCACACTCGACGACGTTCATAATCATAATAATAATATAATTATATATAATATAATTATGATTTAAATTATTGTTAGTATTATATATATTATATTCTTAACTTTTATATATAGTACAAGTATTACTTGAGTTCCATAATTTGAATGTATACTGGTATATTAGGAGGTCGCTAGCCATACTTAATAAATTGGACCGATTGTAAGATAAGGAGCTTAACAACAAGATTTTTCCTTAAACCTATGCCACCACTAATTTAATCGAGGCTATTAGATGCTTATGACGCATAATAATATTTAGTATATTTATACTATACTATTTATATATAAATGATATAATTAGTGAATTATATATATTAATATATATGCGTCAAATCCTACATAATTAAACTTATCTATATATAATTGCTGAGCTTAATTGCGATATGTGAGCGTTATATAATATCTTGTATAGCCATCTGCAAATGTAGGGTATGCGAATAGCCTCACTCTATACAAGGCGACGGGGATACACATTGCGTAAATTTGCCCGAGCGAGTACGCCCCACTTATCGCCCTTATATGTAGCCGCCCCTAGTAAACTATTAGCAATCACTGAACTACGAATATACACAATGTATAACTACATCCAAAAACCTAGCACATCTCTCTGAAACCATGAATAAAACAGTTTAAACAATTAATCATAAGTTTCCATTGGAGGCTTAAGTATATCTAACAGTAAAAGTATACTTAAGATATGTAGTCACGCTGAACGAATAACCTAATACTGTATCACTTTAATTTTTCTAATTTACATATAACTTACGTCACTGAAATTATATTATATGTAAGTTATTTCTTACCTTAAACTATATCCTATTCATCTTATTTCAATTTAGCTATAATTTTAATTCTAACATAATTCTTGTGTGGTTTATGGAGTCACACTCTCAATCATGACATAGAGAAGGTTATTTGCACGTATCCGTTGTGTTGTGTGGCAAGCGACGTATAGCGCAAATATAATGAGTATTTCTACTCCTCAAATTATAGAGGCGCATGAACAGACGACAGTCAAAACTGGAGAATATATGTCCGGAGTCAATTAATAGAGTAGTTGATCAGAGAAAGACATTAACTCTACTATAATACATACATGATATATATTATAGCACGAATTAAGGTGACACTCAGCATTAACATATGAGTTACCTGTCCAATACATATGAGCGCAAACGAGCAGAAAGGAGCATACTTCCGCTGACTATTGACAGAAGAGCGACTTAACCTAAACCTCTACTCACACTTAGCTAGTTTCCAACTTTCATGCCATATCATTTTTTAGATTTAACATTTACAAGTGAGAGAATTATAACGGAAAGCCCATTATCGTAGTCACTGATATCACTTAAAGCCTTAATACCTTACATTTAAGCATCATCATCTGATAAATCAACGATAGGTAAAAATGGTATTGATATATTATCTATTTTGTAAGATTAACGAAAGATATTCATAGGAGATAACTCTAAAATAGCCCATAAATATTCTATTAACTCTTCTCTTGAATCTACACGCAATATATATAATTCAATAATATTTTGCTTACTGTAAAAAAAACGAACAATTAGACTAAGTATGGCCGTACAGTCGTCCATAACATCGTAATATAAATCAATCTAATAAGTCTAATTATATCTAAATAGATGTGTTTCTCTTTACTCCTTATCATTCTCAATTAGTAATAAGGTATATACTCTATAGAGAGTTATCTCCCAGTCAGATTACATTTATTCCAATTATCATTTCATTTTATATTCCAACAATCATTTATAATATAAAACTGATCCACTCTCTATTACAGCCGCATACTTTCTACAAAGAACACATCACTCCTCGATTATAAAGATTAAATTCTCTTCATACACTGTGTTTAATGTATCATGTAGCTATAAAGGAGACAAATTTAGACCATATGAAAAGAAATTTTTCTGAGTATAACTCAGACTGTTACCTCAACGAGTTAGATAACATATATTACATGAAACGGCACAATTACACGCACTCATAATAATCAAATATAATGCTCATTACGCCGCCGTACAATAGTTTGGTCACTCACGCTAGACATAAATGAAAGGTTGCAGAATATGCGTTAGATCCTCTCGCAAATCCTACAAAAACAACTATCATACTGACAATTGCACAAACAAAAGCTGCTATCTCTCAATAAACTCGAGTCATATGTTAAAAGTGAAACGTGGGTTTGCAATGAGAAGAGCTGGTATTGCTCCATATCAAGTTTCGCCGTACAAGATACTAAGGGTAGCCCTGTCAAAGCGATATTACGACAGCTGGTTCGACGGCACTGCATGAACGCTACTTCTTGGGACAGTGAATACAAGGAGAACTGTGGTGTAAGTGCGGAACCCTCTCCCAACGCAGCTACCCTGTACCTATTATTATTTCAAATCACAGAACATATCGTTTGTAGAGATAATTACTTTTCTTGCTCTACCGACCAGAGATTTATTAACTCTCAATATTTAATAGCTAATATAAATATATATTAAATATATATATATAATATAATAATATATATATATATATATAATAACTTGAAAACTAATCCTATACTTCACCCTATAAATTATATATATATATACTATCTATATTTTAATCTGGGTCAGACTCTTATATTAATATTAAATAATATATATATTATTGTACCTATATAGAGATGATATACTAGACTATACTCACTATGGTACCTATGTATATATCTTGACCAGTGTCCTTACTTATATATAGTACTACTGTATTAATCTAACCTATAATTAATAAATATATTACTGTAATATTATATAATATATATATATTATAATATTATTACTTATATTAATCCTAATAATATATATAATTATGCTAAATTATAATATTTATTAGAGAGAGTATAATTTTAAGGTTATTTAGAATATTATCTTATCTATTATATCTTTTCATTATATTTATTTTAATAATTTCACTCAACTTTCTATTATTCATACCTCTATATAGAGTATAACACCTGGGGATGTTAAATAAGGTCAAAGAAATATGCAACGTGGAAGATATGAAAAAGTCGAAAGGAAAAGCCCCAGCCTTACCGCCCTCTCTGGTGCTTACCGAACTTTTACTCTCAGTGAGAACTCTGTATCAAAGATCACAGTAGATAATATAACTAACCTACATAAAGGCACTTATATTTCATAATACGCGGGTATAAAAGGAAAGGCTCCATAAATGGAATATTGAGTTCTAGGCGTACGCTGCTCGCACCCGTAATAATTTCAGGTGTGTAAAGATATTATTTCAGGGCTATATTCAACGGTCGCCAAAATAAAGTAAGAGCGTTTGAATATCTACGCAGGATATATATCTCGCCCTTATATGTGCACCCGAGAGAGCCGCGTAGTATCGGGCCGACAACATAATCTCTGACTAAGACTTTATCATAAGAGACAATTACAACTAAACGTCAATCAACCATCATTACACTCGTCGAGAAACGTACCTCTATTTTACAATTTACATCATATTGTAGACATTTATTCACTGCAAACTAATAATTTTTTCCACGCACTAAATGAGAGTAAAACATATATTAGTCTAAGATTTCTTGATACGCCCAATTATTGTGACGATATATACATTCTCTCGCTCTGCTCGACTATCTATGTCTACAGATGGTCTCTGATAAGCTCACATGGCTTTCTGCAGACATTACTTTCTATCTCATTACTCTCCTAGACAAATAATAACGGACTCATTACACCACTTTTTTAGTCTCGCATAAAACGGAATAAAAATGTTTGTACTATCCACGGAGTGGTAGTTGGGATATAAATAAGGCGCACATAGTATACACGGAGGTGGCTTGCTCTAAAAAATGATATATTCTCCTTGCACATTGCTGACTCTTAGCTGTCATGTCACCTATCTTGTGTTGCGAAATAGTTAATACAATGCATCCGTTCACGAAGTTGATCCACCAATATTATAGTACACCGTGTATTTCTGATCTATCGTATTCAACAATTTATTTTTATCTCATTTCTTTCGAAACGATGAAGAGACATTACACATCTCTTTCATATATCCTCATCATTCTCCCATCTCAGAGTGTACAACGTGCCAATGCTGCAAAGTCCTTAGAACATACTTTTTAACCACGATTTGCTCTAGTACTTCGTATATGCTGCTAGCAGAACTTCAAATCCAACTCCGATAAGCTGCAACCGCTTATTTACTTCTCTATCTGCAGAGAATGACACATGGTACACTTATATTATCACTCGCTCTAAATCTAAGATGTTGTTATTTTGAATCAACTAAACAGTCCTCTAATACTCTCCATATCACTCGCTTGCAGGCAATGATACACTCCAGACCTATAATTCGTTACACTGATTTTTTTGCTCCAGCCTGAACTGCGACACTAGATAATATTCCACCAATTTACTTGTGAGAGAGTATAGATCAACATCACTACAAAACATAGTCTCAAGTAAACGTTTGAAGTATACAGCTTCGTCTCCAACTTGTGATCCCTTCCGGACTTTCTAGATAATGAAGTACATTTACTCTTCTCTAAAACAGCAAGCAAATAACAATAGCACATGCGCTTGTGCTAATGCGCCATGTTCTTCTTGACACTCGCTTGAAATGAGAGCTATTAAGATGCCAAATCAGCTAGAACAAGCGCATCAAAAGGAGCTTATCTACTTAGGTCTCTCCTATGTGAAATACCTCCTTGGTTTGTGTTGTAGTCTCGCTCACTTTATGGTCTATGCATCTTTCCGAATTGTCATCGCTGGAATATGTAGATCAACCATGTATATTCTAGTAAAAACTGAGTTCGCATCTGTTTCTCGAACGAGCCTATTGGTCAAACTGAAAAAAGGCATTGAAATACAAATTTTTTGGACTCTTCGCATCCGAGTCCTCATGCTGACGATTAGACTCCGTTCTCCCAATCCGTAGTGGTGGTATACAGTGACATACCTCAGAAGGCTATCACTATATCCTTCACCTATCTTTAAATGGATTGTTTTATTTAACTCAGACAAGAACACATTTGTGTTTGGCCAGTCTAATATGCGTCAATACAGCACAAATACTAGAACAAAGTGAGAAGATGAAAAAATACAGCACAAAGAGAGAGCCTATTCGTTTCTGTACGCATGTGCACTTATAGCGTTCATAACAGTAACAAAAAGCGCTTACAATCAGCAGACCTTATATTAAAGTATATACTTAGTAGACTATACATATATAAAAGGTGTCGACTATCTTTGTACCAAGTGCACAGACAATGTATACATAATTACACTCTTCACATTATTATTGTGAGCAACAAACACACTCGGTAGAACCCAGAAGTAATTTCTTATGCATCTAACGTCTAAATCGATAACAAGAACTCATCTAGCATATGAGATAGTCATATTCTCTCTTCTATGCGCCACTGTCAATCAGCTCACGAACAGTGCAATACAGAAATGATTTTCACGTAACAGGCCAGGCACACAATTATATTATAAATGATAGAGAGGCCAAAGAAATAGGATGTGATGCGCACTCGAATAACTGCGAAGACACAATGCTATTCCGCTTAACTGCCCTTTCCACTCTAATTCAACACTTAGAGTCCTTTATTAAAACTGAAACGTATTTATTGCTCCTTAATATCTCCCTATAACACTACCCGCCACACCACCTCTTTAAACTTATTTCATCTATTTTAATAATTTTCTTTATCCATAATTGATGTAAAGGCATTAAATTGTTCGATAGGTAAAGATACAGTACGCCTTAAATTTGTAGCTAATGAATCTCGAGAATACTCTTTATCTTCACTCTGTGTACTATAAAACTGGTAAAATTCACTGTGCAATTGTCTACCTTTCTGGTACTCAGGGCGTTTTGACAATTCGCACTAATATTTCGATGACTGACTTTATTGAAACTCTCACTGTACATCGGATCATTTTTTGTAACATATTTCACACTCGCACTTTTTACGCTCGAGACGACTATTTGTCGTGTAACACAGCATTATTCTGGTATCAAATATATACCCACTGATTTTTACTATTTTTTCATAGTAGTGGTCTGTAAAATCCACTATATATTGGGATATCAATAGTTACCTATAACCACTACAAAAACACCTATAATAATATATATATATCTTATATAACATTATACTCTAGTAGACCTATATATATAATAGTAAGCTCTTATCTTCACTTAATATTACACTATATTCAATTATAACGCTACTTGTTGAAAAATCCATAAATACCTTAAAGATATATTATCAATTTATATTGATAATATAATTATTATCTTATATATATATTATAATATATTTAATATATGATATAATATATATAAAAATATATTATAATATAATATATATATATATATATATATATAATATTAATATATTAATTTTATTAAGATATTTATATATTGGATATATGAAGGGAGAGAAACATAATCGGCAATGAATATGATTAACAATGTCTATTTAATGAATAGATATAATTAATTAGCATTAATACATAATAATACAACTATGAAATATAAAATGAAGTAATATGGGACAACATAATGACATGTAATTATAAGATAGGGAGTAAAGATGGGCTCTCTCAGTTAATGTAAATATAACCTTACGACTTGGTAGTTAACTTTCTCTCATTCGTTCAAGACGATCATTTACAACTATGGGCATAATAGACGTCTTCGGAATGATCCTCAATTCAAAAGGCTCCTAACATACTAGTATTCCGGCCATTCATATTAAAAATTGAATTATATCTATCCACTGCACTTACGGTAACGTCCATTTCCTCCTAATACTCTTATAGATTCATCTGATTGGATAGCGTTCCCTCATGCCTCATTCACTATAAATTACCCGCCTCTGGTTTATCTGAATAAAATTTTTATTCCTTATTGGTGGACAATGTTTAAGTTAGATAGCAACTTTTATACTTCATTTAACATTAATATACCCATCCAATGTAGATGAAAACTGTCTAGCAGTTCCTGTATCAATTTCGCTCTTAGTTGGTTCTACGGCTTTCCTGTTTTTCCCCTAGATAATTCTGTGCTCTAATCATCTGAAAAAGTATATCCACGACTACTTTGCCTCTAACATTTATGTCCATTATATGTTATTGATTAAGCAATGGAGCATCACTGGAATAGAGAGTGGTCACGTTATTTGTTGGCATTCAAAATATCTCCAGCTTTTTTCTTCAATCTGAATCCACTACACTCGACAGGAAATAAGTTGGAAAGCAATTAATATATCATGTACGGAAGTTAAATTACAACCATCATGGTCCAGGGCCTTCTCAAATTGTTTCATCAAACCAAGTGTTACCAAGTTTTATGTGTAGTGGATGTAAGATGATGTTTTCTCTCTGTACAATCGTTGATTATTATCGTACGATGTTTACCCTGTTCACCTCTTTCTATGCTTGGCGTCAAGAAGTTTCTCCTCGGTGTGTCCAATTTAACTTCATTTTGTGTCTAAGTATAGATATTACCTTTTAGTACCGTCCCCGGCTCTCCAATATAAGCTAACCAGGAAGTCAAGGGATATTTGGTGAAACCTGCTTTGATACTTGACAACGAGTCAACAATAGCTTTAACCATTTTATTGGGGAGGTCGAATGCATATTTACCATAATTCATTCTATCAGTACCATATTATCATTCCCTCACGATATGGCCAATCATCCATAACTAGTTCTTTGATTTTTGCTATACATCGTAACTCTTCACATAATTCGTATATCCGAGTACCTCTACCTACCTACTATGAGAGAATCTACACGAAGCATTACACTGTTCTCTTGCTAAAGGTTGTGTAACAGGATACTAAATTCACTTTTATAAAACTGCTCTCTGATAGTGTATCAATAATAACAGTCGTACCAACTCACAAACTGTCACATCGGTAAATGGCTTAGGATAAGTCCACCATAGTCCGAAGTATTAGGTAACCTGCATATAACTCTCTAACTGCAATATCACTAAAAGGTTAAATCTCAATCTGTAATCATGGAAGAGCCTCATGCCAGCTCTGCTTCTACTGTTACGATATAAATAAATTTACTCATTACGTGAACCTATGGTTTCCTAAGTAGTCCTATTTATTTTCATGCAACTCGAATGCCAACATGACTCCAGAGACTGATATCCTCTCGGCAGAGATTACATTACTAAACTAAGTCTCATATCAAGTAATTCGTTTCTAGATTGTTCGACTCGCGTGCCAGGTGAATACTAATATGACATTTGGATCGCATACCTCGAACTGTATTTCAGGTAGACTTGATGTTAGATCAGTTCATCCAGGTTTCTCCATACGTATGAGCATCCCCAAATACATGTACCGCAGTACTAAAGTTACCAGCAGTGCTTTTCCCGCAGATGCAAATCAGACCCGCGCATAGAATAGGAAACCCTTGCACTGTGCCTCAGGTACCAGATATTGCGGTTTTAAGGTACACCGTCCTATACGAGCCACATACGGTACGTTGGCAGACCATCGCAAACATTTCTGTGTCAATGTTTCTCCTAGGCCGAATTTATGCTAAATAAATTGATAAAGGATTCAACCCAGTGATTGAACACGAAAAACCGGAATTGTGATTAGAGTCAATATTACCGGTAGAATTATTCAGTCCATTGCGAATACTAGCACATCCTCCGATTATATGAGCTATATCTCAGATCTGCTTCCATAAAATGCCATCCTCAAAGAATATTATGTCACTCTTACTCCGCTCTTTTTTTTTGATCTGACCTAATGGAGCATAGTATAATGTGCTATTATTAGGTTACTACTAAAATTGTGTATGATCCACGAGGTATCTTATAAACTAAACTGTTATTTCAGGCAGAAATTATGCGAAGACTGATATATTCGGACTCGAAAAATACTTCGGATATTACGGACCAGAAAGTACTTTTGTAGCCTGAAAATATTGTTTCGGTATTTCTGGTATTCAGAGATCTTTTTTGTCATGAATATACTAATTTAGACATGGAACGAATCATGTGCGCACGTGTAATCGTTATGAGTGAACTATTGAGGGGGCCTGAGGTGAGTGGGAGGCCTCCTGGGGCTTATTGAGTAGTAGATACGGCTTACTGGTAAGGCCTTACTGGTAATTGAGTTATACTATGGAGGTTGTATTTTGATTTATTTTATAAAAAAGCGTAATAATTGTTTTTTAAAGTATTATAATAATAAATATCAAGGTCACTATAGAATATTGATTATATATTAATATTTTTTTTTATTATATTTTTATCTTTTTTTCTTTATTTATTTATTATAACTTTATTTAAATTTTTTTTATTTTAAACATCAATTAGTATAATTATTATAACACAGTCAACAATATTTTTTTATTGTCTATATCTTACTATTATTTCATGTATTACGAGGATAGATTTAAGATGAGTATTGTGTTAACCAATGATTATTCGTATTTCCGTTCTAATATTCTAATACTATATTTATTATTAGTTTCCAAGGTTTTCAGAGTCATCCGGCCAAGATACCCTACACAACGTCTCTTTTATTGGAGTAATGTAGATTTCCCGACTGATCCACGTTAATGTATACCTAGAAAAACACACACCTAAGCAATTTTATCATTTTTGTTGAAAACCAGTTTTATTCCCGTTTGGTCGAGTGCACTTAGGCAATACGAAAAGGCTACATTGCTGGAAAGTTATTTGTGCTTTAAAGTCGATAAATCTTAAATAGTGGTGTAAATTAGTCCCCTCTTCTCTTTCTTTCATTGGTTTTGGCGGGGCCTACGTGGGTCACCCCCCTGTTGAGGCTCGTTGCTATCCGGCTTCATTTATACACCGCCATATATGATTGTGAGTACTTATTGAAGATTGCTATACCGATGTTTCTAGCTTTCTCTACGTCAACTTTTTAATGTTTGAGCGAGCTAGCCTCATTCCCAATGGGCGTATGGCATGGGTCTCCTCTTGCGTAATCCTTTCGTTAAAAAAGAGGTTACGTCCCATCCTAACTACCCTCCCAAATTTTAGCCGAATACCCGATTACACGTTCTAACCCATCTGTAGATATATATCGAAGCCCATGGCTGAGCCGGAGCCGGAGCCGGAGCCTACAATCCATTCAATAATAATAATACATAATAATATTAATGAATTAATATACGAACAGTTCATTAATCAATAATTTATAATAATAGATAATAATAATAATAATAAAATAATAATAATTTACTACTCTAATTAATAATAAGAAACTTTCTCCGTCAGGACTGATCAATTCAACAGTCTTCATTCTGCCTCGCCTTGACTGTAAGCGTCCGCGGGTAATTCCTCCGCGAGCAAACCGATCTTTCCTCACTAGCGTGCATGCGATATCGAGCTTCTCGTCGCGCGCTAAATATTCTGGGAGGACGAAGCAATGAAAAGCTCCGAGGTAAACGCAAATGACACGCAGTATAATAGACGACGAATTAGTTTGTCGTTGTCAAGACACGAGAAGAATACAAATCTGGAAGTGCGATCTATAATAAAAGGCACAGTCACGATGTAAGTGAGCCCACATCAGAGAAATTAACGAAACATCGTCGTTATTGGCTTTAATGTATAACAGAAGCTTTGCCACAGTATTGTCCCCTTGATTCGAATTTTGCGTGCTACTACGACATCTATAAGCATGACTTCTCATGATAACACAAGTCCTTTATCTCGATACGTTCTGCAGTGTCCTTACGACGGGCTGACCCTTGAGAAAGGGGAATAAGACATCCCAATCCCATATAGCACACACAGACTCAGCAGAAAACCGTAGCGTTCTCTATTCTGTGTGGTGTGTGGTATACGAATATAAAATTCACTCTGTACTGAGTCTTTAGAAACAGATATTATTAGGACGTATAATACTACCATATAACTCTATACTTCATCATCATTACATTCAAAGGTATACCTTTATACTCTACTAGTATCTTAAGCACCTAAAATTCTACACTCATATCTATAATCCATATATACTTCGCTTCGGGAAAGGCTCGCAACTCAAGGGCCGAAGCGGGATATTTTTGAGCTACTAGCTATAATTCGAGGTTGTAGAGTAAGTAGGTACCTATCAATACCCTATATTAATACCCTCCTTACAAGACTTTGAAAAAAAATATTCGCTATACTGCTTCGAATGACTTATTAAATAGCAGCCCTCTCTGATTTGACATTCATACGATATTCAAATTTAAGTGCTTCCTCCAATGTTTTGCTCAGATCCTCGACCCCTCAATATGCACTCCTCTCCCACTTAGAATTCAATTTACGCATTTCTTATTGAGCACAAATCTCGAAAGCAGACAACAAGGCTGCTAATAGACGGGCTATCCCCTCCTTATATAGTTAGTAGCCTTGTGGTTCAATACATTTACATATAAATCAAATTAATTCATCAGATTATATAAGTTCAAGATCTGCTCTCGACTTTTTTAATTTGTAGGTATTTTTCACAGGAGTCGCCGATGTGATTGACACAGTTTTTCTTTTCCCTCTTGATTAGCATATGTAAACCTTACCGCACATATATCGTTATATATAAAAATTTGGTAAACGAAAGGCAAATATCATAAATTAAAAGTATATAATAATATCCCGATAAGCATTACCATATTAATCTGGTGATTTTTTAATGGCAGTGCTATCCATCAATGTTGACATGCGATAACAGAATAATAAATATAATCCACAAGATCATCATCACTCATCATATTCACATCAATAGATTCAATAACATAAATGAGATTATTTGTATTCTCCAAGATAGATAGAGCGATAATACTTACTCACACTCCAAATCGCAGGGTTGAACCGTATCTGTACTAGCACACTTTATATATTAAGGATTCTTAATAGATGTAATCCTTGTTAAAATTTCCATAATCGGTTGTTATCTCGACTCCAGTATGAATTGTATACCAGATGATAAACATCACCATTTATCACTCCTCCACCAAAAACGCAAGAAAATGAACTATGTACTACAGTTCCTCATACACGTTTCTATACGTGTTTCATAGATTCTATACACATTCATATTACGCAACACTCAACCACGCTACAACGTTACAACGACAGCGGAATCACAACACACAATAACGACACTATCCCAATCATCATACACTCAACACACATACTTACGTAATCATTGAGCTGCGCTACACTAACACCACCTCACACCTCAGCCAAGTGTAGTGCATACCTTTCAATCGGGAAGCGCCTTCTCCTCGGAAAGCACAGATTCAAAGACCTTCTCTCTTCTTACGCAGTGCAGCAGTTTGATTTTCTTAGACATAGTGAAAGAGAGTAAAAAGTAGTTTTTATTCGCTTCGATTCGCTTTTGTAAAGCGATTATAAACAATCACAATTATAACAAAATATATAATACAAAGATTAAACGGAGATTCGGTACCCTTCGGTGCCAACCCCGCACAGATTTTCTCGCGCAGATGTATAACGGGTAGCCTATTTTGAGCTCCTCAGGGCAATTTATGACTCGGTTTCGCTTTGGGTGTGTTGGTCAAGTGGGACTTATATGCCGAAAAGAGAGGTATATTTCAAATTCCCGAGACGCTGAGAGGACTTTGTCACTCAAGACATCTCGCTCATCGACCTACACGTCGCATGTTAACTGTATTACTTTGTACTCTTTAAACAGTCTGCCGGTCATTCAGGCGCATGTCCCGGCGTTTCTCTCTTAACAGTTATTCTAGATTATCTTATATATTCATTCATGTCTGAGGTTTTCATCGTTTAGATCATCGTTTTCTTTCTGATTCTTCACTCCTTAGTATTGTCTTTAGATTATTGGAGAAATGTTTTTTTGTTAACATGGAAATTAAGATATAAATCGATCAGACTTCTTTATTTGCATAACTAGACAATCTTCGCTACTACTTATACCTCTTAATTATATTCTTCAATTATCCAATATATAATTAATTACCTAATTAGATTACTAATAGATTAATCTCTTATATTATTAACTTAAATAACTCATGATCTTAAATTACTCATGTAAATAAATCAATTTCTCATATTTGTATCACATTTCTTCATATTTTACCATATTAATTCGATATTACTTTACTGTTAATTCTAATCTATCATATTATTGTTTATGGTTACACATATTACTATAATATCACTATACTTATTATAACTATTAAATAATATAATCTTTTAATATTAATTATTAATATCTAAATATATTATATATAATTATATCATTAATATATATCGCAGGAATACGATTTTATTTCCATTTTCATAATAAACGTTGTAGCCTTCGTTCTCTAGATACGTCTAAATCTTGTAACAGATATCATAATACTCTAAAAGCGCGTATGATAACGTAATATCCTTAAATAGTTCCACGTCAGTACTCTTATGGTCAGCGTTATTAATTGAACTGTTAGACGTTACAGAAGTATGACGTAACTAATTATATACCCGTAGTCCCGTACAATAGTTTACTTATATTATATTCTAATTAGTTAATGTATTTAATTCTATATTTATATTAACTCATCTTATTCTATATATTAATATATCATATACTATATTCTATTATCATCTCTTATCTATATTATATATATTCATAATATATATATATAATAACTACTAATAATTAATTATTATTATATATACCTATAATACTATAATTATTATAATTAATACATACTATATAGGTATATATATTATCTACTATATTATATATATAGTACCATTCTAAAATGTCCGCAGAAATAGGTATGTGTGTTTGAGATTTATAAGATACGTAATATAGATTGTTGCTCTTACAATACAATATGTCTCACCAACTTATAACTCATTTTTTGGGTATATTTATTGTTTTCTTTGGGTTTATTACATCTTCACTAACAGTAAAAATACCGTCAACGTGGATGTGTGCTCCCGCTCCGATTTTGTACAGGTAGTCGGGGTTTCCTTCGGCCATCTTATGCGTGGACCTACTTGGTGGAGAGGACATCTTCTCATCTAACAAACAACTACGTTAGTTGCATGATGGCATTGGAATATCATAAGCCGATAAGAGTATGTTCATAGGTCGCCATTTCCCGTAGGTCCACCTATGAGTCCGAGAGAGAAACACCCGATCACTCGGCTAAACATAAGACATCGGGGCCGGTTACATAACCACCCGGTTATTGAGGGGGCTACTTATCGTTAGTGATAATACCCCAAACCAAAGACAATGTCACAGGTATTTCTGGGCAATAAGATGACGGTTGGGTGTTGGAGGGACTAATTCACGTTTATATTATGGAGAGCGAGAGCTAGTTCCGTGTTACTCTTATTTCGTAGTATTCTACACACATTGGTGTAAATCATCTCGGTGATTTTATCTTATATATTATGGAGCTCTTATTATACTTACTTCCAGTATGATTATTATTACCTTAACTTTAAAGTTCTTCATATTCTGCTCGACTGCGCTAATTATCACTGTATGGGTTTATTTATGAGAATATCGGTTGATAGTATACGACTGTTGAGGATATACACACATGTAGTAATTATACCCTGGCTACTATATATTTGTAGGTGTATTTTGGTGTCTTATCACTATACTGTTGGCATTAATATATCTCTAGGTAACAACCTGATTTTCCGCCCTAGGATATAGTACATACTCACTGTATCCCTCTATAATATTATATCGGCTATAGCTGTACCGTGAGTGGTAGTAAATGTCAGCACAAAGCGTATAAATTTACGCACCACTCATGGCTGTTCTCTCGCAGCCGCCCTTTCGCCCTGGCCTGGCCTCGTGCAGTCATATAAGAAGACTTGTCATAGCAAGTTGACACTCCCGAGTGAATGAGTGTCCGACAGATCGCGCAGACAATATGTCACGGGGCGGCCAGGTGGCCGCCTCTTTCATGCTTATACCCGCCCTCCAGTTCACATATACGACACGATAAGCCTTCCTTCTTTCCGACATGTCTAAAGATCTCGTCCCCTAATATGACTATATATACCGGTAGACCACTAGTTATCCTCCCAGTGTATATACTGGAGTACCTCCGACAGTACTCATAGCTTAGCTATTATTATGCGCTTCCTAATAAGCAGTCACAATCGCTCTTAGGTCACCACCCCCCTATATATACAGTTAATCTCCATCCCACTGAGACTTCATACCGTCGATACTACTCAACAGTAGTTATCCTGTACATGCTCCTCCGATTTTGCTTGTCGGGGTGTTCTCCCGCAGCCTGACGGAGTGTGGTCTCTTCGCCTTTTTCTCTCGCGTTTGCACCTCCTGAAGCTCGCTCCCATGTAGCTTTCGGATAGGGTACGTTTTAACTTGTACGATGTATTATCTCTGACCTACGTCTACGTCCATTTCCGTACTTTCTGGAGTAGTCTGTCAGTTTATCATAACTACTTCAACTGACTATAGTCAATAACTCAACCTTCCAGCTATTGGTCTACTCACAGTAATAACGATAAAACGGGCAAGAGTCATTACTTGGCTCTCGAGAGCGGACTAGTCAGGCAACTAAGAGTTTTCTCCGTACAATCCCTCTAACCAAACTTTCTCTGAACGTATATACCTGATACAATTACTAGGTGTTACTACTCCGAAGCTACGTTAGGGACCCCGCTATGAGTACTCTTAGCGAGGTGTACATGAGGGTCAATTTTCGTGACTCCAGGGGCCGAGAGCTGCCTCGAGGTACGGATAACTCTGGTTGAGGGCCTGGGGCCGGGCGGGGCGGCTTAGATCGTCGAGAGAGAGGGCTGGACACATCGGGCGCCGACAGACATATGAGCACGATCCAATAGCGTGGAGCTCAATATCTCTGAGGCCTCACCGGTCTAACCCCTTCACGTTGTCCTCATCGCACGTCCCACGCGTCTTTAGCTCACTTGATTTCTTCATCTCCACTCATCTTTTTTTGAGATTCATGTCATTCATATAGATTCCTATAAAGTGTTTATACCTCACTATAACTATATTCCTTCTACTACTATATATAAAGATCTGGCCATACGGATATCTACTCTTTTTCTCCGAAGAGTATTAGCTTCGACTCTCCAACTTATTTAAGATCTGGATACATTATTTGTGGACACATGTCGATAAATGGGTGTTGAACTACACTAGTCTCGGGACATTTCAATTACCTGCTTCACGGTAAAATGCGCTTAGGGTATCCTTACTCATGTTCTTTAATCATCCGTAACGGTCATTGGTCTAAAATGAGATAAAATTAAAAGTATGAGTCTTACGAATAATCATATAATTATAATATGTTTCGTCGTTTGTTGTATAGGATATTAAAGAATCCAGTCTCATTATATGATTCGATACAACGATATATGTTTCTCAGCATTTAACAAATTATCAATAAAGAATCTACTAATCTAAAATGTGCTTTCAACGTATATTTCGACCCAGTGCTTTTATATATTTTTACAATTCATTTGAATACATCACTTATCATTATTCAGGTTAATTATTAATTTATTATTTATATGGAGCTTATTATTATATTTAATTATTTTTTATATGATTTATTATTATTTATTATTATTATATAATATTTATTTATTCTTAATTTATTAAATATTTATTATTTATTCTATTATTATTATTTCCTTATTATCTTTTTATAATAAATATATTATAATGATATAATCATTAATTTTCATTATGACAAAAAAAAAACTGTGTCCATCCTTGCGAGGTTGATATAACCTTAATTTTAACATATTGAGAGCAAAAACTAAATATTGATCCTTATATTTATTTTACAATTACTTTAATACCATGCTGTAACAAAATGAAGTTACGGCCTGTTTATCTATAAACTAGCCTCGCTTTCGTAGGTAAAGAAATGAAATAGTCTATTGTCGTGAGCGCAGGCTAGCTTAGGCTAGGTGGTGGATAGAACAACAGGGAGCTAACTATATCGTGCTTCTCATCGAGATGTACACTAAAGTGCATTGCTTTATATCATTATTAATTAATTACCGTTACTACTTAATCTATATCTATATAATATATTCATATTATATAATTATATATATTAATATATTAAATTTGTATATTTAGAAAACCAGTAGTATATTACTCAGACATTAATAAATAATGAAAAATATAATAAGGCGTACTATGGACTGATCTTGGCCCTAAGTTTAATTGAGCTTATATGCAAGATTCACAGCTCACCTATATACTATGCACCATTAACTCGCTATATATCAATTTCCTACTATATATACTTAAAATTATGTCACTAACTTAATCTATTTATAATCATAATTTCATTCCTATTGGTTTTACTTTACTCATTATTAATAAAATAACCTATTTCAAATGGAACAAAATTTACTCCCTCCTCCACCCGTTTCTACCTAATCTCACGGGTTTCTCAGATAGGACTATGGCATATTACTAATACTCCGCCGCTCACCATCGGGATTTTTGCTGGTCAACGCGGTAGCGGGAGCTGTCTCGCCCTGACATCGGAGGAGCCGAGTCATCATTTTCAAGTTCCGCAGATGTTCTGACTATATTTACTCCATGCTAAACCAAACACTTATTAATCCTAAGAAAAACTCGCGCTTAATAGCTTAATTTTTACGTTAGCACGATACTACCGATCATTCTGTATTATCTGAGTGTCTCTTCTCCGCCTTGTTGTGCGTCCCTTATGTATTGTGCATTTCTTTCTTGCATCTTGATACTTACTTTCTAGTATTCCTCGAGGAGGTTTCCCATATAATAACCCTTTTGATCATAATTTGACTTATTTTTTATACGAGTATCAAGGAATCACAAACTTCCAAAATGTCTTCTGAAGAGGAGATGCAAGAGGGCAGAGTGTACGCTCAGTAAGCATTCGGAGAGCCAAGATGTATGTGAGTAAGAGAGCGAAGCATGAGAGAGTAGAGGACGGATGTATTACTTGGAAATTACTTGGTATTTAGAAAAATACCCAAGAACGTGAGCCAGATTATTCATCAAGCCACGCTTAGATCTCTGTATGTACGCTAATAGCGACAAAAGTAGGGAGCTGCGATGTATAGGTGAGACGGAGGAGTAGTGTCTAGCGAGCGACGATAAACTTAGTTTTTTCCCACCGGTACCACAAATAGTAAGAATCAATATAAATTTCGAATTGTATTAGACTAAATCAATAACATATCTTAAGTACCCTCTTCTCCTTTCACACATGAATACCTATTAACTTTCTCGTACTCACGGTGGTTTCTCATTTGTGTTGTTATCTTGAACACACCTAAAATTCCAGCAATGTGTAAAACGATTCACATTGTGCAAAACACGTTCTTCCAACGACTCCCTAGTCCACCGTTGATAAATCTTGTCGGTTAGGTAATCACACATTTAACATTTGCACTCCTCAATTATAATTGCTACTAAATTTTTGGTTTATTTCCGCTTCCTCGATAAAGATTTGAATCACTTCTCAACATAATACTATTCTAGACGCTACAACTGAGAGACTAGAGCCACTTTCTCTATTCTTCTAGAAGACCTGTAAAACGGTTTGTATGTTGCCTCTCGCTCGCAGTGTCAGTCTAGTATCTACAACAAGAAAACTCACTATTTAAGAAGCTTATATTTTATTTACTTTACTATTTTCATTCGAATAACATTAACTTTAATCTCTACTTATAACACTGTTTCACTATATATTCAGCATATTCGCAAAAGCCAAACAAAAATCCTATTAATTATATAATATTTATATATATATATATATATATATATATATATTATAATATTATAATAGTTATATATTATATATATAATATATTATATATATATATATTATATTATTATATATATATCATCGACTACTGTTGTTATTGATATACTTATACTTAATATTTAGGTATGTGCCGAGCCGAGGCTTAGTAGCTAATAAAAGCCGAATACAAAATACCTGATACTTCGGGCTTATAAAGCTATACGGCCGAATTAGGCTCGAATATTCGGCCGAATAAACCACTTCGCTATTCGGGCACCAGCACTCTGAATAGTTTTTTGCTGTATACGTTCACGGTCATCCATTTAGGTAGTAAAAATTGAAGAGGACAGACATTGCAACACTAGGTCCAACAAAAGAGGGTGAAATTTTTCTTGGTCATTGTGACTTTTTGTAGCAGATATATATAAGTTATCTTGAGGTGCTGATTCCATATCCTATTCTCGATTTGCTGTATCACATTCCGCTTTTTGTGGCAATCAAATCTGTGATCCCTATTTTTTGCATTACTTCCCATAGGAAATTCGACAATATTAGGTGCATGAGAGTGCGCACTCCGTAAGGCTTTTAGACGTTACCCTATTCGCGTCAACATAGTTCATTCTACAGTAGCAGCAAGTTTACTGCGGTCGTTATTCGGGAAGCATGTGGTAACTTTAGTACGTCAACATGTATGGATGCCAATGACCTGGATTGATGTCTGATCATCTACCCTGAAAATACAGTCGGATGGTCCTCATTGTTCACATCCAGGGTGAACTGAAACGATCTTTGTATGAGATTTGCGTCACTTGTTTGGCCGAAGTTGTCCCTGAGCTGTTGTAGGCTTCGAGGTTGCATGAAAAATGACTGACTGGACGCCTATTGGCACACTGAGTAAACTTCTTTTATGTATACAGAGAAGCAGATGCTTGCTGGCCAGGCTCTGTCCACAGTCAGATGGTAACCTTGTGTAGTTGCATGTGAGGATTTGCACGGCCCTAACTACTCGCTATGGGAGCTCCAGCATAACGAGTCGCAGGAATGAGTATATAGGACGAACTGTTTATATCTTGACATACTGGCAAGTAGCAGTTTAAAGTGTGTATTGTACACAACTGCAAAACATGGTATGCTTCGCGTTCCAGTAGGGTAACTCGGCGTTACGGATGAGAAGACGAGTAATGCAAAAATCAAGACAGTTTGGAGAGGCCTACAATATCAGGTACATGAATGGTAAATATGCGTCGAACCTCAAAATGGTCAAGCATTTTGCTCGTCAGCAAGCAGGTTTCCACCAAAAGTATTCCCTGCTTCCTGTTGGCTATTTCGGGTAGAGCTCGGTGCGGCCAAAGAGATTAACTGGAAACTCCAAAAAAAGATGATATGGCCACCTGAGGAGAAAAACTCTTGACGCCAGGCTGAACTAGGTAACATCGTAACGTAACCACTTGTACAGAGAGAAAACATCAAATCTTACCATTGATAATGGGCTCCACTCACACATAAAATCTTGGTTTGATGAAAACATATTTTGGGGGGGGGGGTTGAAGGCCCTGGGACCATGAAATTGGTTGAATTTTTTCCGCCGCTTATATACTGCTCAACGTTTTCCCCCTGTGCTCCCTGAGTGACGACGAAGAAAAAAGTTGGGAGAGAAATTTTGGAACTGGACCGCACAATACGGACAACTCCTCCGTGATGCTGCCACTTTGTCTACAACCAATGACTATGTTAGAGGCAAGAGCGTGGAATGCTTTTTCAGATGTAGCACAGAATTTTCTGGGGGACAGGAAAGCCGAGAACCACCAACATTGTAACAGGAACTGCTAGACAGTTTTTTTCAATTCTCATGGATGTAGAATGAAGTAAAAGTTGCACTACTTCTCCCTACTTATTCCTCACCTATAGAAAGATTTAACATGTTCAGATCTTGTAGTGCGATTGTTAAGTGGCAACTGAGCAGGGTGACACGCTTCCATCAAGATCTAAAGTTTATGAAAGGAAGGACTTTACCAGGGCAAGTGGGATATCAATTTATTGATGGCGCCGAGGCGTAATTGTTGGAGCTTGAATTGAGGGATATTCCCAGACGTTCTGCATAGTAGATCGTCTCAATAACTGTAAGTAGAGTTATCTACCGGTAATCATATCGTAGCTATGTTTACATTAATCTAACCCATTCCTTCTACTTCTGATACATCATTTGTTGTCCCTCCCATATTACTCTTCTATTCTAGTTGTATTATATGTTTTACATATATCTATCAAAGACATGTATCATATCAATTGCGATTTGTTTCTTCTCCCTATCATATATCCAATATAATATATATATACCTTTATATATACTTTATCTAATTTATTATTATATATCTACTAACTATATATATATATATATATATATATATATACTATATAGCTATATTAATTAATTATATATTATATATATATATATATATATATTATATATATTATGCTCATAATATATCTGGATATAAATTATTTTACTTAGTACTATATATTTTATAATTACTCAAGTACTAATTATCTCCAATAATTGGTGGATAGACCCTCTTGAAAAAATAAATCAAAATCATAAAAATTTTTACCAAATCTGTTTTACACACAATATCTCACAAAATGCGCATGCTGATATGCCAAAACCGAATTACATTTTTGGCATCAAGACATCAAATAATCCAATGTGCAAAACCCTGTCCAAGAAATTTCATATTTACCGTGTCATATACAAAGTAAATAAAACAAAAAAGTAAATAACTATTTCTTACCTATAGAGGTGACTATATTAAAAAAAATTAAAATGAAAATTTAAAAGGGTCGTTCGTAGTTACAGATATTTAAACTAAACTCTCATTTGAAATACAGCCTCATTGATAAGTTAAAATGACCAAGAACATTAGCAAGTTCTCCATTTTCAGGGGATAACCTATTTTCTTTGGCTTTGGTCAATAAATATTTCCTTCCTGCTTCTAACAATATATCTTTCACTTTCGTACTGGAGTGACAATAAGGCAAAGCATGAAGGGTATTGTATAGTTGCTAGCTCTTTTTTCAAATTCATAAAACAGTCTCCATGTTTTTCCACTAATGGAAGCGGAATATCATTGCTTCACTGGTCCATAAGGTATGTCAATGCAAAACACGTTGATACCATTATCTTGTTTTGTATTAAAGTAATCCGTAATTATTCCTTCTCGTATGTAGCCTTTTACTTTTATGTACAATAATCACATCGTCAAGAAGAATGGGACTTTTCTTTTTTCACTCTCACTTTCTTTTCTGTAAGACGATTTTGATGCCACGCATTTTTTAAACAATCCATTAAAGAAGTGAAAAAGGAACCTTCAGCTTCACTTTCCCGTGCCCACTACGTGAATCATCGTCAGCAGAGAGTCAGGAGCTAAATTTTCAATGCCTTTCTTTCATGCCTCAACGAACCATATTTTTTACTGATTCCATGTTGAAAAATTAGCTTGAATCGCAGCACTCTATAGAAAGTAGGCCCACTTTGACTGACATCGAAAGATTTTTGCACACACATAAGAAATCTTTAAGAAGTCTCTTTTTTCTAATCTAGATTTTCTTAAGCTCTTTCAAGCGAGTTGTAATTTATTCCCCATCTGAAGGCCGTATAATGACGGTGTTTAATAGGCCTTTATTTTAAAAAAATAGATTTATTGCTAAAGGGTTCCCACGCCGTAATGGATCACTTGGGGCGCTAACTTCCCTTACTGTTACTTCACGTTTTAATGCTTTGTTTTAGTGATGTTGTCAAATAGCTCAAGTATGGAATAATTTTGCCACTGAAAATCAGTTAACATTTTCTGATTGCATTCAGCAGCGCATATGGATAGGGGAACTTTTAGTTTCAAACAATCTTTTAAGCATATCCAAAGTTCAGTTCCAGCATGTAGAAACGTCTTGAATTAAATTTATGCTGTTAGACATTCAGTGCATCTGTAAAGTTTTAAAGCTTTGCAGCTAAAGCCGCTTGCTGTGAATGGTTGACAATAGTTAAAAAATAAAAGGGGGTCTGCAAAGTAAATATATATACTTTTTAACAGACTCTCTGACATAAAATATGAAATCGTGAATGCATAATTTGCAAACATGTGAATAAAACAATGAAATTAATCAAGCAAGCCACTCTCCTTTTATACCAACATTGTTAAATACCATGATAAGAAGTCCATTGTCGCCGTATTCACTACACCATTATGGAGATTCTAATTCTTTTTTTATGAATATTGAAAAATGGTCAACGGCCTCTATGCGGATCTGACAATGACTAAAAGACTTGCGTGCCATATTTTGTGCCTGGACAAAATTTGGCTATATTTTTATTTTTATGGAAAATAAGAAGTGTTTCGTAAAAGTTCAATTTTAAATTGAATATAACTATATTCCCTTTATGTTGAAAGCGTAAATTTATTATCGGTACGTAAAAGTTTTCAATTATTCGGTCCGAAATAGTTTCCGGCAAAACCCTTACCCCCAATATTCGGTATTTTGCGCCGAATACCGAATACTTACACAGAAATTTCTAGAAGACACAACTCCCTTAAATTATATGACCCTTAGTAAATTCAACTATATATTATACTTAATCAATATATATTATTATCTATCCATTATATACACCTTTCAAATATTATGAAATTTAATTATATACTATTTATATATATATATATAATATTACTACTTTCAAGTATTATTATATAATATGAGATATATATATATTAAATTATATAATATACACCAATGTTATTATACTCACTATATATACTATTTACTCTTATTATAAGATTTATAAAATAAATATCCTTTAGGTATACCTATTATTATATACCTTATATTATTTCAAAAAATTCTGTATTAATTACCTGTAATATTAGAACTCGGTCCTAATTATATATATATAAACTATAAATATATATAGTACCGGTATATTATATAATTATATATATACGTCTCATTTATATTATAAGGCATTTTTGTTAGTTATCTAATTTATAATATATTATGCTAGTTATCTCTTGTCGGGGAGAGAAGAATTTCTCTACACGATCGTAAAAGTTGTCTGCTCGTTTGAAATAGGTCAGTGTAAGCTGGGTTTGGCTAGTTCCTGTTCACACACTTATTTAATGTCCCAAAGAATGCTCATGCAGGGCCTCTTTGGGAGTACATGGGAGTTTTGTTCACTACGTTTTTATAAAGCGCCCCTTGGTAACGCTGCGTGTGTAAACTGTATGGGACAACGTCTCGGAACGTTTCCTATAATGTTTAAGAAGATGTTGGGTTGTCATTGCAGTAATATTTTCTAGTTCAGATAACGCTATGTAAGCTTTTGATGTGAAATTTGTCGCCTTAAGCATAATATATTCCGTTTCTTGTCCCGTTATGTATTATAGTAGGTTAGGTGCTTACTATAATTATAATTTTGGGATTATAAGTAGTAATCCTTATTGGTGTAATTGAGGTGCTTTCTGCGTTTCTCGGCGGGAAGAGCGAGTCTTTCTCGTATTAAAATTTCTAGCCACGTAAAACACGATTATTGAATTTTAGAGTATTATGCTTTTCGAGAAAGTGGTGAATAGATTTACCGGTGTTTTTTTGTTCTATTGAGAGAACTAAGAAATGGGACATCTATCGTTATGTTACGTACTACGTATGAAGACATTTGTACTGAAGTACAAATTAAATTGTGCTCATTAAGTATGGACCTTAGGTTGTTATAGCATTGAGATTGTTTTCTTATCTCGATCAAGATCTATAGGTTTATGTTTAGGGCCATTTTTGTCGTTGTACACTATAATAAATTTCTTATGTTCCAGGGTATCGCATTTTCACTGGTTGGAACTCTGTTGATTATGAATTAGTCCTAACTATTCGTCTTGATCAAGTCATGACTTAAATCGTGTAGATGCTTGAGTGGGTTTTTCTAAGGGACCTATTAATATTCTTGGGTTAAATGTTACGGTTTGTTAATCTATATACCCACTATCATTAGTGGACTCCATATGTCTGGCAAAAAGTGATGAGTTAGGCAGGTATACGATAGTCTGAATATTGTCGAGCGTTTAGTGTACTCTCTTTTTGATGTGGTTATACCTGCTATGGCACTAATTTTGTTTAATGTTCTGGTCAGTTTTGCTTATCGTGCACTAAGGTGGCGTTGAGATGCCCATATTTTGTATACGCTCTGTACATTTCTCCATGTTTCGCAGTTATCAAGCTTTGAGCTCGCGTGACTGTTTTTTGCTTTTTCACTAATGAATGTGAAAACTTTTGGTTCGTTGAGAGTCAACGTAGTAATGTTCGAGCAGCTTGAGATCACTTGTAGAATATATTGGACATCAAAGGTTTATGTGAAGAAAAATTCTTGTAGCTAATGCTTGTTACTAATGTAATGGGACATATATATTAGTGAGATCAGTGATATGTTAGAAGACACGTTGTTGAAGTAGAGTCAGTTTACGAGTTTACAGCGCTCAAAAATGTTAGTCTACTCTCTTATTCTGGTATAACAGATATGGAACTTCAACAACTCCTTTCTTTTGTGTAATTGTTTTATTATTTGTCTCTCTATTCATGAAAGTCTCTAAACGAGTGGCGATGCGTGTGATAACTGTGTTCGAGGCTGTATCATAATTTTTGTATTGGTAGACGGCGATATGTGTCAGGTGATGGCACTATATGTATGTCTTCAGTGGCGGCTGTTCTGAGGGGCAAGGCTGGCGTACGACACACCTGGGCAACGCAAGTGGGCCCCAGGGCGCCTTAACGGGCCTCGCACTCATGCAGAGGCTAACAGATTTAACGCCACATATCGCATGAGCTGCGCAAATATATATATATATATAATATATATATATATATATATTATATATATATATATATATATATATAATATTATATATATATATATATATAATATATATTATATTATATATATATAATATATATATATATATATATATATATACTATATATAATATAATTGATTCGAACGTCGTCGAGTGTGGAAGCAGTGGAAAACCAGAGGGGATGCGAGAAAGAGAAGGGTCAGAAAAGAGATTTTTTTAATTGTTTTAGGAAGATCTGAATGACTTACCGAAAAGAAGAACGAAATCTGAAGACTCTACTCAAAAAAATTTTCAAGATAATTTATTTTCAGGAGCGAGGATGCTTTATGATTCAAAGTAACTCTAGCTACTTAAAAGGAAAAATATATTTTTTAAGATTTTATTTTTATTAATGCAAAATTTTATACACTTAAATTAATTTCATTTGAAATATGGAGTTGGAGAAGCTACAAATTTTTCGGCCACTTTTCTTTTGAACTAGTTTTTGGAATATTAAATATAAAATATAAATAAAAGAGAAGAAATTTAAAATATTAATTTGTAGCAGGTGAAGCTGATTTCTGGAAACAGTCGAGTCATATGAAAGATTATTCTCTTTCTCTGGTGGCAAGGGGCTGAAAACCCCCTTCTACATAATGCTCTTTTCGTGAATGGTGGTGAATAGTTGTAAATAATTACCACCAAAATTACCTTGCAACCATGCAGAAAATGATGCTATGTGTAATAAATAATAATATATATATATTGTAAATATATCTATATATATATATAATATATATATATATCTAATATATATATATATATAATATATATAATATATATATATATATATAAATATAATTTATGATATATATATATATTATAAAAATTTTTATATTAATATTTCTTTTGGTACCTGTATCGATTCCTTTCTTCCCTTTCTTATCTAACTCTTTTCCCCAAGCACTGGGGGTCAGGTAAAGGAAAAGCAGTGGAAGAATATACAAAAGTTCCGAAA
>JABUQX010122786.1:0-12500 GCA_015478945.1 Trachelipus rathkii | reverse complement strand
ACGAGCAGCAGCAACATTCTCTACGGTTGCCGTTTTTGCCAGGTTGACGAATGTCTTTGCATGCCGTCTCAACCCAGCAAAAGTGGTTTTGGTTTTGTCGCCTTCTCTTTACTTTACTTCTAGGACACACTGTTCAGCGGATTGGCATTTGTCCTCTTGCAGAGCGCGTGGAGGCCATTCCACCTTCCCTAGGCCTGTCTCTCAAAGCAGTTCTCGTCAGTCCTCGGCATGCTATAACTTTGCTATCATCGTTTTCTTCAAATTCGGGCGCTGATATCTTGTCGACCCCTCACAGCTCTCATTGCCCGCCCCAAGCACCGAGGCGTTCTACAAAAGGTGGGAAATGTCTGACGAACGTCTACTGCTGGCAGCTTTTCTGAAAGCTTCCAAGAAGCACTCGCTTCTTCTCACACTCTTTAGTTCAACCCCCAGACTTCAGCTCCGACCAGGAGTTTCAGAGTAGGATGCCTCCGATTTTGCTGCGAGGTGTTCTCCAGCAAAGCACAACTGAACGGATGTGGTCTCCTCTCGCGCACTTTTTTCTCTCGCAAGTGTGCTAAGCCCCTCCTGACTCGCTTACAGTGCTGTCGGAGGAGTTTACTTGCGAGTGATCTCGCGTCCGTCATTCCGCTACTTTCTTGGAGGGTCATGAGTCACATACTCACTGATCACAAGCCACTTACCTTCGCTATGGTCTCCAGAAGACGAACGGCCACTCTCCTCGATGAAGCTCGTCACCTTGAGTATGTCTCGCAGTTTATCGGGACCGACCGGGGCCGGAATTTTGCCGGGGCCGGGGCCGGGCCGGGGCCGGCCGGGGCCGGGCCGGGGCCGGGGCCGGGGCCAGGGGGCCGGGCCGGGGCACGGGTTAGCTAAAATTAGAAATGCAAGTCAAAAACACTGAAAGGTCTATTAAAACTTATAGGGATGAAAATGAAAATATTAATAACCCCTCTAAAAATTTAAAATCCTTTAAATCTTATTGTATAAAGAAGCGAATACAATTTAATATAATTAAATTAAATTAAATATTTTGTTCAGAAATTTTTAGAATAATTTTATATCAGCCAGTTTTTATGGTATAATATATATATATATATATATATACAATATAATACTATATATATATTATATTTAATATATATATATATATATATAATATATATTATTATAATATAATATATATATATATATAATATATATAAAATATATATATAATATATATATATATTATAATATATATATATTTTATATATATATATAATAATATTATTATATATATATATATATATTAATATATATATATATTATATATATATATATATATAATATAATAAAAATATATATATATATATATTATATATTATATATATATATATATATATATAATAATATATAATTTGCTTATTAAACAGTAGTAATATAACCGACATTTATAATAAAAATAAGGCTACATGACTGATCTTGCCCACTTCTATGGCTTGCCAAAGATTCACAAGCCTAATTCCCCCATTACGCTCATTCAGTTTCCAATACTAATTGCACTACTTATAAACTTTCTTCTTGGTTATCTTCTCAATTAAAACTATTAATCCGCTTTTAATCGGCAAATTTCACCGTTCCCATCTCATCAATACAAAAGTTTCATACAAGTATTCATAACTAGATGAAATCCACAACCAATTTGTATAGCGTTGAAGTGCACCTCCCTTTTCACTTCCGCACCTGGTCCATGATTACTCGTAAACTTACTAGAAAACTATATTCAGAATCATAACAATCAACTCTTTAAATGTATCCTTTCTCCCTTCTTACTGCAATTTTATTTCTACTCACACATGATCACAGTTTCTTTACTTTTTAACAATTCGTTTTACAAACAAAACTTCTGGGCCTCTTAATGGGTTCTCCCTTATCTGCCACTTTGAGCAATATTTTTATGGAACTCTTTTTAAACACCCACACATTGATCATCACCCTTCTCTTTTCTTAATGCCACGATGGCTTCGTTATGTGGACGACGTGTTCTGCCACTCAAATTGAAATCAATATAATTTTCATTTACAAAAATCAATAACATTCATCCTCTATCTCTTCACACATGAATACCTATTAACTTCTTTTCTCTACCTTTTCTTGGATACTTAATTTCATCGGAAAAAACTTCTCCACATCTTATCTTTTCTGTCTACAGAAAACCCTCTCTTCCTCCTCTTATATACATTGGTTTTCGACTAATACATATAACACAAAATTAGCTACACTAATATCCTCACTTAAATCGTCATTGCTTTCATCGTCCTCTTCCTCCTGCACTAATTCTCTCAACAGAAACTTCAATTTCTTTTTTCTACTTTCATCAACTAAAATATCTCCTCTTATGTCATTTAATTCAGCTTTTCGCAAAAGCCAAAAACCAAAAAATCCTATAATAGTAACCCTTCCATTCCTTCACACCAACTTTTCTTATCTTCCCATTTCCTTTTTAATCTTAAATCATCAAATTTAAAAGATCATTCTTCCGCAAAAATTCGCTTTATAAAAAAGTAATACAATTCCCTCCCTTGAAAAAGTTTTTAAACCCCCTAAGAGAATTAATACTTATCAAAAACCGCATTGCATTTATTAAAATTCCCTGTGCTATGACTGTCCATCTGATTACATCGGCGAGACTAGATGATCTACCCAGACGAAGTTTTTTAAACAACATACATGATCTTAGCAAAGACTTCTCTAAATCCAGCTTCTTTAACAGTCCATCGGAAACTCCTGCACGACCATGAAAATCAATATGTTAAATTCCGTTCTCCCATTGAAACAATCAATACAAGTTAATGAAGAGGAAATATTGAAGTCTCATATATAATTATACAATACTGGGATAATTTTTATAAAAATACCGGGCGAAAGTGAGCCTTGACCATTATTCAAAAATCTATACTCCCTAAAATCTCAGGATGCCTTTAAGGATTGCACACAAATTAAACAATAATTTTTCATTTAACTTTTTTTATTTTGTTATATTCTTGTCATTTTCATCGGACAGAGGCCTTTGATTGTCTTAGGCGAAAGCTAATGGTTACTTTGTTTTTTTATATATTCAAATAATTTTATCCTGTGATTGTCTTTTATTAAAAAGTATTATTTTACAGCCTAGGGTGACATATCCCTTATATATTATATATATTACATAATATATATATATATATATAATATATAATTATATAATATATATAAATTATTATATAATAGTTATAATATATATATATATATATATAAATTATATATATATATATATAATATATTATATATATATTTATATATATGACCTTTGATATTTATATATTATATATAAATTCATTAAACAATAAAAATTTTTGAAAAGAGAATTTCGAAAAATGTTTGATTTTCTTGAAGATATTTTCTTTTAAATAAATAAGATTTCAATTAAGTATTTAACAAATTTTTTTATTTTTTATATTTTTCCGCTCAATTTATATATCAAATTTCGAATAATTTTATGTTAAAACTCAGAAAAATTATAATTTGGCCTCTATTTTAATTTGAAATCATCCTTAGTAAACATTACCCAAAAAAAAACAATGATATATTAGGTATTGTTTTAATTATATTCTGTGCATCAATTTTCTTACGTATAAATAAAAAAGTAATGGAAATTAAAATATATTTTTATTTGTGTTGATTTAAACCCTTTATTATTTAGTGTAATTTTACAGTTAACCCCGGTAGAAACCCGGGTTTTTTCACGTGATTTTGGCCGGGCCGGCGGCCGGGCCGGGGCCGGTGGGCCGGAGCCGGGCGCCCCGGGTCGTCCCTACTCGCAACAGTTCACCACTTGATGTCAAACAATATTTAGTTTAGCTGTCGACTAACCTTTGATGCTGAACGCTCCTACCGCATTGTAAATGCGACGGCGAATTACACCTTATCCAACATCGACTACGGGACGGCAAGGTATAAAAGGACAAAAACCAGTGCCCCAGAAAAAGCACTACCTGAACGGGATCAGCCTGTCTGCTCGTTCGACAAGAACTCTTCTCTCAAGGCATGTACCCGGAGTGGCTCACAACCTTCACCTATGAAGACCCGAAGCTGAGGAAGAAGAGAGGAAAGACTTCTGTGCCGCATGTATGCTATTCAGAAGCGAATTTCTCCATTCGAAGTCCTTTCGTACCACTGCCCATCGTTTCCGTAAAAGCTTGTCCCTATCCTGCAGATCTTGCACGTCAGACTTTCCAGACACCCAAACCTATGGGGCATTGAGGAAATTTCACGGAAAAGTTAACTGTAAATTGCACACTGCAACACAAGATTAGAAAATGTTGGACAACTAGAGTGACTGAAAAATGCCAAGAATACAAAAAAAAAGACGCAAAAAAAGATAAGCGAAGAACAGTTAGCACTTTAGGCCCAATCAAGCAAGCCACTGAACGAAATCACTTGTTCGCAACTTGTGCTTCCCTGCCAGCGTATCTAAGATACCACACGAATCCACAGCACCAGTCCCTCGCAGGCACTTTCTGAACGGCACCTGCCCCCGTAAGACCCGTCACATGAGAAGCCCTAAGGAGGCCCACGCTCGAAGTCCCACCAGATCGACAATAAACGATCCCAATAGGAACACCTAACTTGACATGCCTCTACCCCCAACTGTAAGATAATATACATGAAATTACTTACGATTGCCTTAAATAGATCAGTGCCTATTCACACGGATCTTGGTAGGAACCGAGTTAATCCCTCCCCTACTCACTGTTCACTACAACCACCGCCGGAAATCGCAGTTAAGCAAAAAGCTCACTATGAAATATCTATACGCCTCCATTTGGCCGATTTCTCCGTTTCGAGTGTGCCCCGCTTTTCTGTCAGAACTAAGACAACGTAACTCACCAACGCGCTTAGACGACTTAATTGAAAATAGCTACCACTATTCCTTAATGAGAGAAAGATTTAGCATGATCTCGTTGGGTTCGGAGAAGAGACGATCACCACAAACAGTAGACTTTCTCACTAACCCAACAAAGGACGAAAACAGAGGCAATAAGATTTGAATTAGACGTATGTATCCCCCACCGTATTCAGCTTAAAGGCTTACTCTTCGTAGCTGTCGAGCCCAAAATTCCCGGAAAACCGGTGACTGACGCATCTCCCTTGATCGAAATGAGGCTTGGGCATAATTCAAGGACCCTCCGCACGTTCAAAGGAGGACTCAGTGCCATGCTATCGGGCCCGCTGAATATAGTGAGTCCGATGGTATGTCCTCTTCGTCTTCAACCGGAGTTAGGACTTCGGGTTCCAACAGAGTCATGTATGCGCATCCTAGTCTCATACAGGGCCAGACACCGCTGGTGCTACATTCCATTACGCCAACGCTTGACCCGGAACGCTAGATATGACTTCGTCTTGGAGGACCCAACTCCTTCTATTCGTCCACAACAAAGCGTTGCAGAATTTTCTTATATACCTAAGCGACCTTTTTCTTATCCCTCAAAATGTCTCTATCTCGACTATCACTTGTGCTGTTCTGGTTGTCTAAGCTCGTAATCCCATTAAGACTATAGTCTATTCCTTATCTGACTGCCACCGAACCGCCCGAATCCTCTCGAACACTGCCGTACGTCGCAGACCAGACCTTTGCCGGTCCTCTACTCCGACCATCCAGTGATCCACTTCCGCCAGGTAAATGGAGCGAAGACGTAATCTTTCCAGATACAGGCGTCCCACTCCCACGCCAGAAGTACTGGTCACTTTTCGAATCGGACCGCGCCTCTTAAGCCTTTACTTTTTCTATCGAAGCGAATCCTCTCCCTGTTCTCGACCCTACGCATTTTACCTTTTTGTTTCAATTCTCCTGCCTTCAACTCGTTCTGTTAACATTTCCTATCTTCCTCCTTGCATCTCTTCCTCCTCCTTCTCCTCGCTCCCTCCTCCTTTCTCCTCAAGCCAACAGCACCAATACGACTGGCTCAGACTCCACCCGCAAGGTCATCGTCATCCTTTCCTCCCTCCACTCCGGCTCAGGCATTCTTTACCTCCAGCCCCACCTCTTCGGGCTACTCTTACGGACACATACAAGATGTTCCGACTGCCCCGATCACCCGTCAACAATCTGGAATTGCCTGTCAGACTCCATTCCCAAGGTCCTACTGACAATCCCGACAAGCAACGCGAAACACAGACCAGAAAACAAGCAAGGTAAGGATATTCGCGGAAAATGGCCCGAATCCTCCACACGTCCTGCACAAACCTCCCAACGAAAGACAAAAACACGGAAGCAAGCTCTCGACATATCACGTTAAGTACAGACAAACGAACGTGGATATATGCGTTGACTCACTTTAAGCTAACGCAGCCGGGCACGAATGTTCACACGGTATCAACCAGTGTTAGTTACCAACTATCATCTGAAAAACATCACATCTTAGCCCAGCACAAATAAGAATTAACTGTTAGGATATGACGAAGGAACACTACAGGAACCAGTTAAAAATAACCATAAGTGAAAAAGACCGAAATCGCCGGCACCAATATAAAATTGCAAAAGCATTTAAAATTTATGTGACCGACACTTTACGATCTTCCACACAATAGGCAAATACATACGCCAAAAAATTGCACGAGCTCCCATACACTAAACTAAGACAAACGGTGTCCTCCTCTTAAGCTAAATTCTATTTCACATACTCGAAAGTAACTCCCTATCTGACCTACCAGCCACTTTGTATCGTTTGCTCCCCTCGCACACAAACACACATATTATATAGCCGCAACATGCAGCTCTTCCTTTCCCATATCAGAGTTTACATAAATACAATCATAACTATACTTATAAGACTCTCTCAAAGTCTCTGTCTCCACCTCTAAGGCTTCCATTCTTCCTTACATATTTAAACCAACCAAGAAAAAAGAACAAAGGAGTAATGTAAATTTCCACACCAAATCCTGCACAAACCAAACGATATCTAATCAAAACAGTCTAGTTTCCCAATGCGGCACATGCGGTAAGCTCATGCAAACGAATAATATAGAATTAATACAGTTGCCGACAGTAGGTGGCCGCAGAGAAAATAAAGGTAAACCCGGACTCGCGCAGCTAGCGGCCCTATCCAGAAAAGGTTAAAAAAAACCGTAGCCGCAATGCCAATTTTTCTACCTTACCGAAAATAAAAAGAAAACATTAGACACCGTTCGGGAACCAAATTGGTTGGGAGCACCTGATATACAACTTTGAAGAAGCAAGAGATGACTCTCGTGTTTATTATTGATTGATTAGAGATTGAGAGGAACATTTCGAGTGCATTTTAACTCGGTAGGATAATTTTCTTTTAAATTATTCATATCAACCTAAAGAAAGAATACCCTCTTTTATAAAAACAGCGTAATACATTAGTGGTTTCTAGCATAATTTAAACCGCCACCCGCTAACAGGTGTCATTATTCTTTAAAAGTATTTCCAACCATAATATTATATAAATTGCTCACTAACCAATAGCCCCAAAACGTTAAAACATTTCTTGTGTTTTTTTCTAAAAGATAAAGGGAAGATGATTATAACCACGTCATTTAGTAAAAGATTTTTAAAGTTATGCATGAAAAGAAGAGGAAATGAAGGTCATTAAAAGTGACCAGGTATCTAATCAATAGGGAGCAAACTCGATATTATGGCGCATTTTGCCATACCCACCCAATAACACAATTATAAAAACTTTCACTACAGAATACGCCACTCATTAAAAACCGGGCTCTATTGTACGTAACGATGAAACTAACTTATTGTAACTAGAGAATATAAAACCAGATGAAGTCTGATGTTGATCACTGTTTGCTAGTAAAATATATCTATTGTATTAAATATCTCATTACGTTATCCAGGCATATTAAATATAATTTCATATTCGTCCACCTTTTACCGTAGCGATACCCAATCTATCAGCAGATCCAAATGCCTTCACATCCCAATGTAGGGGACTTTTGAACTGTGCGTATCTCCCCTGAACAATGGTCAGGCACGATTATACCCCTTTCTAATTACGTAACTCTCGTAAACGTAGATGAGGTTACAAATGATGGCCGTGCAAACCCCGAAGAGGCCGCGGTGCCGACCCCTAAAATAAGAAAAATGTTCGCATAGCGAAGGTTGAAATCTTGGAGAAGCAATTCCAATGAAAATGCCTATGAGTCCAAGAGGAGTCCGTCCAGGCACTGGTGATGAGGCCGGAAGTGGTCGCTGGCCAGACCAGTATAGCCTAAATGTTTGAGAATGCTAGGAGTGTTAATACATCGAAAACCAGGAATTATCCGCAATCCAAATTGGACCAAAACGGATATACCCCTTTTCGTAACTATACGAAACCTCCGTACGACTCAGAAAAGGTTACGTAGCCGTGCAACCCCCGAGGGAGGGGATGCCGGCCCCTAAAAATAGGACCGAATGTTACCATATAGAACCCGGTTTGAACAGTTGGAGCATTGCATAAGGCCCGATGACGGTATGACGCAAGGAGGAGTTGGATCCGGATTCGGATTCGATCCGGCACCGGTTCTGTAGCCCAGCGACAGCGGGTGCTAGAGTTAGTCTTAATATTTGTAATTTGGGGAGTGTAATAGAGGAAAAACCTACAATATACCCAAAACCTCAAAGTATAGAATACCACATTTTCCGTATGGAAAAGTAAGCCTTACGTCGTAACGAAAATTATAGCGTGGCCGTTCAACCCCCGAAAGAGGACAGAAAGGTAGTTGGCCCCAAAAAAAATAGAAAATACCACCAACAGATATAGTATGGTGAAGAGTTTGAAGTTGAACATAGGATGGAGGAGAGAAACGTAAGTAGGATTCAAAAAGCCGAGTCGCGAGCCAGGCACCGTACTGGGAGCCAGTGCGGTGCCGAGTTATTACATATTTGTTATTAACCACTATATGTAAAATATAAAATATACAACACCCTGTATAATCCCACTAAATAATGTACATAAGGCGCCCATAGCCCTAGACAGCAGAAACTGGCCCACATCTATAGTCGCCAGAGGCACTATTCAGTACAAACTCAGGGATCAAGGGCAAAAAAGGAACCATTTTGCTGAAAAACCTACCAAAAAAATAAAATGACTTTAGCTCGAAATAATAGGTGTGATAGAAAGAAAGAAGAAGATACTTGTCGTAGGCGCCACACCATAAATTATTTAGGTGCATTAAACCACGACCACCGGGCCAAACCAAACCTACGTCACAAATATGGATCTGAAAACATTTAAAAATTTGACCACCAGTAAAACAATCTATTTTAATATTCCGCAATTCGATAAGTGCCTCGAGGCGCGGGTCTGCCCCACCTTGACCCTACTCGACGGCATTAGCACGCCGCAAATTTGACAAATTAACACTAAAATATTGAACCCCCGAGTAACCAATACAAATCCAATGAAATTTCGAGTGGTTTGTTCAGTCAAAGAGTAATTACTTAATTATCACTAAGGCGACGGCCTCTTAATATACAATGCTTATCCATTCTTTATAACGCTCAACTGCTTTTTTTTTCTTTTTAAATTTCCCACTACATTTATTTAACTTATACACTATACTATATCATTCTCTTTTTTGTTATATAATATATATATATATATATATATATATAGCTACATGATAATACTCATATCTATATCTAAAAATTATTAAATTAATGACAAAATATATAGTTAAATAAATACTATCATATAGGTATACCTAATGACACAATACGTAGAATGGGGCCAAAGAAATTGCACAAACTAGAAAAACAAGACAAACAAAAACACAACAGATAAGCAACAAAAACAAAAAAGAAAGAGACTTTTAAAAGAATTATTTTTTTGAAAAGTCTAGAAAAAATGTTTCTTTAAATGTAGAAATAAAGTCAGGGGGAGAAGAGAAAAATATTCAAATCCACTACCAAAAATTCTATAATAATTGAATAAAACGAATAAAAATAAAAATAAAAAACTTAGGAGAAAAAGAATCAAATTCATATTAAAATTTCAATAAATATTAGGACACTTTTCAAAGTAGCTTTCCCACTTAAATATAAATATTTATTCAGTTTCCTAAGGAAAGACACACATCCAATGTCATGGCCGATTGTGGACCAACCATTTTAGCCCCCCCACCCTAAAAAGGGACACCTAAAAATTCTTATTATTTCCAGAATTTTTGATGGGTTTAAAAGCAAAACACGCAACTTCTGTTATATTGAGCTCTAGCGAACGTCATTTTCAGGTGTTTTTCTGTGCTGTAGTCATTGTTTCGCGCGTTGTTGTTAAGCATAATTTTTTTGATATTTGTTTTTTTTTCATAAACTATTTTTCGAGATGACTTCAAACTTAGAAAGTATTAGCACTTAGATGGGTCTGATTTCGCACAATATGTCCACAATTAGTTTGTTGATTTTTTGGAAAATTGTGCTCAGCAATGTCGAATTTCAAACCTACTTTTTTTTGCCCTTTTTTTATTTGGCTGACCACAATTTTCCAAAAATCAAAAAAAGCATAAACATTTCCCCTTTTGTGTCCACGTCAATAAGAAACCCACTCTAAGTGCTATATATTTCAAGTTTGAGAAGCCTCAGTTTCGAAAAAAAAGATAAAGTAAGTTGATAACGAAAAAAAAATTATCAGAAAAAGATAAAATAGTTCTAAGAAAAAAATGAAAACGAACTCACAGCGAAGACAAAAATGACTACAAGTACACAGCAAAGAACACCTGAAAATGACAATCAAGGAGTAAAAAAAGCTGCTGAGTTTGCTTTTTATTACCATGAAAAATTGTAACTGAAACTAATTTAAGACCATTATAATATGTCCATTTTTAGGGTGGGGCCTAAGAAAATATGGTCCCAAAATTCCCAATATTAGATCCTCCCATTATTAAAAAAACAAAGAGAATGGATCTTGAAGAGCCCTAAAAGGAGCTCTCTTTTTATGGCAAAATATCGAGGTTGTCAAATACAGTTCTATTAGGTCTGAAATATATTTCCTAACGTGAAGGTTAACAGCAGGAAATAGGGCGAAAGGGCAGAGGTAGGTGAGGGGCTAGAGAGGTAGGGCTGTAGGCTATTGTGCAAGTTTGCTGTGCACTGTATTTTTCGCGGGAAAAGTTGCTTTGATATACATTAGTAACTACCTATAAACTATACTATATAGTATAAAAATAACTCATATTATATATATAATATATACTATTATTATATATATAATTATATATATATAAAACCTATATATAATATTATATCCATATATATATATATATGATCCTACTACACCCTAAAAGATATATATAAGTATATGTACTATCATAAGTAATCACAATAATGAATAGCCTCAAAAAATATAGGTATATATATAATAATAATCAGATCATATAGTATATATATACTATATATATATATAATATATACTAAATATATACTATATATATACTGTATATATATATATATAAATATATCCCCTATATATTTATATATTAATAAATATATAAATAATATATTAGAGATATAGTGATATAAATTACTAAAGTTAATTCTTCATAGAATATAGTTATAATACGTATATAAATAACTAGTATACTAAATTATTTATTTTCAAAAGCAAAAAGACTTTGAAAGTTTTATTTACCCCAGACGGCGTAGCAAAAAAGCTTTGAAAATTCCAGCGGGGAGGGGGCGCCAATGGTCCCCTACATTGCCCGCCTCTGGCGCCCATATATATAATGAATACCTATATATATATATTATATATATATTATTGATATAATAAATAAATTACTATGTCAGTAATAAAGGAGCCTAACCAAAGACAAAAGTCGTTCATACTAATAATAAGTACCTATATTAATAATATTATAAAAAGAATATGTAAATAACTTCATATGTATGATATAACAAAATCATAGATAAATGGAATAAAATAATAATACTACCTATATTATATAATACCTAATATATAATATACCATATGGTATAGATATAATATATAATATCTAATAAAAATATATATATATATATATAGGCACTACTCCTTCCCCTAAAAAAGAACGAGTTAGGATAGACCACTATCACTGAAATATCGAAATATCTCCGAACTCCTAAGCGAACCCATTAGGCAGTGTTTATTTCCCGTATAGCGCAAAATGCCCGAGCAACGAGTATTAGTAGGACATTAGTAGGAGGGGTTAAATGTCTTGTGTTCCTTATAGTTTATTTCAAATGAAATAATGAGGATTATTAGAAGCTGAACCTATTTAACTGATTAATAAGAAAGAAATTGAAAAAAGTAAATAAAAGATGATAACCCTTGTAAAAAAATTAATAATGTGGAAGTTAACACACTCATATTGTATCAATTAATTAAATAAACACAATAAAGAATAGAAAAAATGAAAAATAAAACAAAATATTATCATAACCAAAGGAAAAATATATACAGAATATCCGACAGAAACTGACATAG
>JABUQX010122785.1:15000-17500 GCA_015478945.1 Trachelipus rathkii | reverse complement strand
ATTATCGGTGTCAACATTCCCTCGTATATTTCTCTCTTCACCTCTTTGTTCATATATTTATCTTTCAAGATGGGGTATACTGCTCTTACAGTCCTGCCATACTGCTCAATCTTACTCATAATTTCATTTGCACACACCCCTTTTCTTCCAAGTGCTTCTTAGATTTATATCTATCCACTTTTTTAATCTCTCTACCGTCTACCTTCAATATCAACTCCTCCTCTCCTCCTCCTCCTCCTCCTCTCTGCTCACCATCTTTCTTTTTCTTTTTTCTCCACATTCATATTCATCTGTTTCTCTTAACTTTTCTGCGAAACACAGCACCATTTGCTTCAACCTCTCACCATCTCCACTCCAACACGCCAAATCATCTGCATATACCATGATGTCTCAGTCAATCTCTTCTAAATTCATTTTTACACCTCATATGACTCGGTCCAAATACGCTATAAACAGTATCGGCGACAGAACACTGCCCTGCCTTACTCCAGTATTTACCTCAAACCATTCCTCGTTTTTATATCCTGTTCTTACCTTACTTATGCTGTTCACGTATGTACTTCTTACTGCCTTTATCAGTCTGCCTCCAACTTCATAATCCCTCCCCAGAACTCTCCACAGCTTCTCTCTGGGTACAGAATCAAATGCTTTCATCAAGTCTATGAGGCGATGTATGCCTTCTTATTGAATTCCCATGTCTTTTCCTGTATCATTCATTCTTAATGAAAAAATTAAATCTGTAGTACTTCTACGGTCTACCACCTCTGTACCCATACTACTCTTCACCCAATCTTGGCTCTATTTTTGATCTTAATTTTCTTCCTAATATTCTTTCATACAACTTCCCCATGTGATCCATCAGTGAGATTCCCCCATAATTTTTGCAAATTCCTGCGTCCCCCCCTTACCTTTATAAATGGGAACTATTATTGAACTTCCCCAACCTTCCGGCACTCTACTCTCCACCCAACACCTGTTCAGAAATCTCAGCATCAAGGCTTTCAGCCCCTCTCCTCCCTCCCTCAGCAACTCAAAATTTATCCCATCCTCACCAGGATTTTTTCCGCTCTTCATTTTCCTTAACGCCTCCTCAAATTCCTCCTCCGTTATTACATCCTCCTATTCTCCCTCCACGTTTCTCTCCTTCTCCTCCTCCTCTCTCTCCCCTTCCTCTTCCGACTGCACTTCCACATTCAACAACTCATCAAAGTACTCTATCCACCTTTTGTTTTTTCCTCCGGCTTACCATTGTTTCTCCATTTTTTGTCTTTTGATATTAATTACTCTACTCTTCGTTCCTCTATACGTTTCTTTACCAATGTAAAATCTTCTTCTTGTTTCCTTCATATCAATTCCATCAGTTCCTCTGCTAAGCTTTCTAAGCCACCTCCTCCTTTGCCCTCCTCTTCACTCTCTCGCTTTCATTTTCTTGCTCCACGTACACGGCTTCTAGATTATATATAATAATTATATATATATAATATTATATATAATATATATATATATAGTATATTATATATTATATATATAATATATCTATATTATAATATATATATTAAATATTAATTATATAATATATATATATATATATATATATATAATATATATATAATATATATATATAATATATATATATATATATATATAATATATATATATATCTATATATATAATATATATATATATATATATATTTATATAATATTATTATATATATATATTACTATATATATCTATATATATATATATATATATATTATATATATATATATATACTATATATATACTATATATATATATATATATATACATTATATATATAATATATTATAACCAGAAATCCGGAAAATTAAATTACAATTATTCCCATAAACTCCCATGATAAAGATGACAAAAAATATTTATTTTATATGCATAATCAAATGTAGAAAACATCCGCAACATCCTCATTTTTCAAAAGCGGTATGCGGATGCGGATGCGAATCTGCCGGTCAAGTATGAGGATGCGGATACGGAATCGGCGTTGCCGATGCCATCTTCGCTGCGGCTCTCTCGCGAATGCGGACGTGGACGCGGATGCAGATTTCACTATATATTATATACTATTATATATATAATATATATAGTAATAATATATATATATATATATATATATTATATATATATATTATATATAAATATATATATATATACTAATATATATATATATATATACTATATATATTATTATATATATATATATATATATATATAAATATTCCTAACCTGTGGTATGAGTTAAACTCTACTAGTCTACGAAACAATCGAACAATTCAAAATTAATTACCCCGATTTGTGTTTGAAGATACACCTTCAATCTTTATCCGATATATTACATCAAATAAATAGAAAACATGAGAAATAAATTAAAAGAAATAATATATTTGAACAACTTGCAAGAACGGAATTATTTTGTACCTTAACCTAAGTCAAACAAATATTCTTAACTAAATTCTATGAT
>JABUQX010122785.1:0-5000 GCA_015478945.1 Trachelipus rathkii | reverse complement strand
TACTAAATCTTTTCCTTCTCGCAAGCCATAAGTGCTTGCGAGATTTAAAATATTTTCTTTCTGTTTCACAACAATATTATGATAGTAATACCAACCTTACAAAATTAGGGGCTTGCGAAATCACAAAGAACCTATATACTATTATATATATATATATATATATATATATATATATATATATATATATATCTATTATTATATATATATATATAGTAATATATCATTATAATTTATATATATATATATATATACTATATATATATATTATATAGTGGGGCTTTTGGGGTAGGCAGAGTAGGCAACGCCTACTTGCCTTAGTGAGCCAAAAAATGTTAAAAGTCAGCATATACTATATATATATATAAATATTATATATCTATATATATATATATAATAATATATATAAATTGAATATTATACCTAATTTTATCTCCATTATATATAGATATATATATTTATTATAAAGAATGATTTCGCTCGAAGGCTAGCTTTAAGATGCGTCATCAATTTCTACTCGATTCCTTTTTTAATAGTAGCGATCGGTGGAAATTGTTATTCTCGAAGTCAAAAAAATAGTTCCTTATTCTCTGAGCTGAGGCCAGGCAACTGTGGATGTGCCTGACGAGTCGGTAGCAGTCATTTTTTTTTAAATAATCCCCATTTAAATTGCATTAGCAAGAAAAAATAATAATATTATTAATAACATAATTATAATGCCCTGCTATCCTAGAATTTTGGAGTTTCCTTAGGCTACGTACACATGATGGCGTTGCAACGCGCGCTAAGCAACGCGCGTTCCAACGCGCGCTGTCTATCACGGCATACTATATGATAACTACAGACGGCGTACACATGCAGCGCGCGCTCTGTCTTCAACGCGCGCAGCAGCGCGCGTCTAGAAGGTTCCTCGTGAAGCGCGCGCTAGCAGGGCGCCTCGAGTTCTTTTATTTGGTAAGCCGTCTGTAGTCATCATATAGTATGCCGTGATAGACAGCGCGCGTTGGAACGCGCGTTGCTTAGCGCGCGTTACAACGCCATCATGTGTACGTAGCCTTATACTGCTCGTGAAGCGCGCGCTAGCAGGGCGCCTCAAGTTCTTTTATTTGGAAAACCGTTAAATAATTCACAACTCCTTCACAACATAATATTCCATAATAATGCAGACCAGCAGTAGCTCCGTTTTCTATATATTATTAAGGTGAGTGATTTTGTGGGGAGTTTTAGTTATTAATAATACGATTTTCATATTATTTATTATATTAATTTATTACTGATTTTGTGTGTTTGTAATAAAATTGAGCTGTTAGTTTTATAAATACTGGGATATTGGAATCGTATTCGATTTAATTTTCATTAAATATTACTAAATTCTTTTTCGAGTGTTGTAAGGCCCATTGAAATTCAAATGTTAGAATATGTGGAACCATTTATTCTCTTACATTGTCAATAAATAAATATATATATATATATATATATATATATATATATATGTAGATCTATATAATTATATTTTAATATATATTATATATAATATTATATATATATAAATGTGAGTAATAGTTAAATATATATATATATTGCTATGTATATATATATATATATATATATATATATTATTAGTATATTATATAATATATATATATATATATATATATATTATATATTTATGTATATATATATTATATATGTAGTATATATATATAGTATATATTTATATATCTATATAATATATATATATATATAATATATATAGTATATATATATATATAATATATATTATATTATACTATATTATTATATATATTGTTTTGCCTACTCAAGAATTTTGACGCACCGAGAGCCACTGATATATATATTATATATACTATATATATATAATAATATACTATATCTATATATATATATATATATATATATATATATATATATATATATTTATATATATATTATAATATATATTATATATATTATATTATATATATATATATTATATAATATATATATATTATATATGTTATATATATATTATTATATATATATATAATATATATACTATGTTATAATATATATATATATATATATATATTTATATTATATATATATATATATATAATAATATATATAATATATTATATATATATTGTATATGTATATATGTATATATATATATATATATATATATATATGATTATATATATTATATATATATATATATATTATATAATTATATATATATATATTATATATATATATACTATATAATATATATATAATATAAATATCATATATATATATATATATATATATATATATATATATATATATTTTATATATATATATAATATATATATATCTATATATATATATCTATAGTATATATTTTATATCAGTGGCGAACCTGGAAAGAATAACTTGGTTAGGGCAGATTTAATATACTCTATATATATTATATATTATATAATATATATATTATATATATATAAATATATATATATTATATATATATATTATTATATATATATACATATTATATATTATATATATATATATATATATATTTATATATATTATATATATATTATATATATATATATTTATATATATATATATATTATTATATATATATATATATTATAATTAGCTAGAAAACATCGAAAACATATTTTAATAATTATAATACGTACCTATTTATTTGTATGAAAAGCTTGTTTACATTATATTTACCAAATACTTTATTTTAAATCACATTCCAATTGAATTTCTTAGGCCTATCATTTTTTTAAAATAGAGCTGTCGTTTTATAGATAAGTTTTTAAAGCGTTTTTCTTTAATATAAAATCTACACTTACTCCATTATGCATTATTTCACTTAATTTTATGTATATAATGCTAAATACCTACTTAAATAAAGTTATATAAAATTAATATTCAATATCAGAACAATCAGACACATTTTATACAAAAATTTCAAACAAACTGCACCAAGCCACACATTTCGTAAATATTTACGGGAAGAGAACGAAAAGTTTCATATATATTATCGATTATTTTATCGATGATTATAGGTAGGACAGACTAGCCCGCTTCCTTATAAGTTGATGTAAAAAATGACGTCATTCGTCCGCCCGATGCAAAGAATTTTACTTCTAAGATCAGAGTAGGAGTGAGAATTTCTAAATGAATTCAATAATTATTATAGCTATTATTAATATTGGTGCGTCGTTTTTCTCTTTTAATTTATGATGAAAATCAGTTTCTTTTTTTAACTTTTATATAAAATTTTAAATAAATATATACACTTTAAAATTTAATCTTAGAGTATTGGCGGGTAAAATCATAAAGGGGGAGGAGTACCTACCCGGCTACCCTATATATACGCCCTGATATATAATATATATATATAGTATATATATAATTTATATTATATTATATATATATATATAAATATATTATATATATATATATATATATAATATATATATATATATATATATATATATATATTTACTTTATATATATATATATAATAATTATATATATATATTATATTTATATATATATATTATATATTTAATTAATTATATATATATATATATCTTATTAAATGTATATTATATATATATATATATATATTAAAATCTGCTTTCAATATGCTCTTATATAAAATTGATATTGCAACTGGAAGGAACATCTTTAATATAATAATAATAAATAATAATAATAATAATAATAATAATAATAATAATAATAATAATAATAATAATAATAATAATAATAATAATAATAATAATAATAATAATAATAATAATATAATATAATAATAATAATAATAATAATAATAATTAATCAATAAATATATATAATAATAATAATAATAATAATAATATGAATAATATAATAATAATTAATATAATAATAATAATAATAATAACTAATAAAATAATAAATATAATAATAATATAATATATATAATGATAATGAATCAATGATACATGATATGAAAAATGATATGAATATGATAATGATAATAATAATGATAAATGATATAATATAATATAATAATAATAATAATAATAATATAATAATATAATAATAATATAATAATAAATAATAATAATAATAATAATAATAACTAACTAATATAATATATATTATAATAATAATATATTTAATAATATATAATAATATAATTATATAATAATATAATAATAATAAATAATAATAATATAATAATATATAATAATAAAAATAATAATAATAATAATAATAATAATACGGATCCACAAAAATGGATCCTGTCGGATTCGTGTCCAATTTTTGCGACCCGGTACACTTCTAATATATATTATATATATATATATAATATATATATATATATAATATATATTATATATATATATAATTTATATATATATACTATATATTATATATATATATACCTATATATATATAGTTGATTAATATATATATATATATATATCTATATTAGTATATAATATATATATAATATATATATATATATATATATATATATATATATATATATAATAATATATATTATTATATATATATATATAATATATATTATATTATTATTATATATAAATATATTCTTAGTTTTTCTAATTTATATAACAGAAAATTTGGAAACATCTTAGCCACAGGATCTTCTACATGTTACTTTGTGTAGTGAGATATGGCTTTCATAATCTATGCTATACACCTGGTGATTCTCTTTCTCTTTGCCCCTGATTCGACGCCTCAACTCTTCGGCATTTCTTCGAAGAGCAATCTTTTCGCTGTGGAGTTTGGTCATAAGCTTTCCGGATACAAGTCTCACACAAAACATTGATCTCTAAATTTGCCTCAATTAAGAATCTATCCTACCTCTATGTAGTCTTCTTTTGTGATTTCCTTTCCGGTCAGTCTCCTATGTGGGCTTTAAATCTATCAGTAGTGGCCATTATAAAAGTTCTGTCCTATCTCAAACTCTTTTTTTA
>JABUQX010122784.1:0-5000 GCA_015478945.1 Trachelipus rathkii | reverse complement strand
AGCTTTTATAACCAAAACATCTATAAACAAAGATATGTATATGCCTTTTAAACTGGTCTATAATTTCCAAAATTCTCTTTGGTATCTTATTTATAAATAGGCAAATCATATGCAGTTTTTCAAACCCCTGTTCTGTAAGGAAATTTGTTTGGATTAACATGTCATTAAGATATCAGTATACAGGAGCCTTTACAGTACTATAGGATACATCAAAACTATTTTTATTTTATATTATATAAAAAAAGAGTGAAATACATTTTATTGTTAATCTTTTTTAAAGTTTACTCGATCTGCCTCGTAGAGCAATATGTTGATCTAGGTTAATATCATATTAGTGTAAGTATTTAAATATTTAGAAAAAATATGATTATTCATAAAGTTTTCACACGTACAAAATATACAAGTTGACAATAACACTCTCTGTACTTTAGTTTGCATTCAAAGATACTTTACTTCACCCGCTCAATGTTATATTTACATTTGCACTAATAGATAATTTTCTCAGTAATGGGGATGCATAATGCTGGCTAATAATGAGTTTGTGGAGTTATGCAAGCATTCATATCTTTGAGAGGATTTATGCAATTCCTATAGTGATCACAGAGCATGTAGCGCTGCTATTTTTCTACTTAAAGACGGCTCTAGGACTATTGTTGGTTAAGTTGGTGTAAATTAATAACTAATAATAATCAATAATAATAAGATAATAAAGATAACATAATAATAATTAAATTAAAATTAGGTCGTAAATTTAAAATAATAATGAAATTAAGTTTAGTGTAATAATAATCATATGCATAATTGCAATATATAATAGTATTTAAATTAATATAATCAATTTTATTAATAAATCCCTCCAAAGCACTGAAACCCACACCAGTGATTAAAAATCAAAGCTGTACTTCTTCTTCTTGGACTTTAAGAAGTTTCTCATTTTTACAAAAATATATGGGCTGCAGTAGTTAATTAGTGCGAGTTAACAAAGACTACAACAATATCGTGATCTTCTATGTTCTTACTTAAAAAGAGGACATGTGTTACACAAGCTTTACATATTCCTTCGATCTTATTATGCCCGTTCCAAGTTATACTTCGCTCTGTGAGCTGCTGATATTATATGTGGTGAGTATGGGCCTCAACTAATGTTGTTAGGCTTTTATGTGTTTCTAAGTAGGTACAGTGAGTTTGTGCGAGTTTAAATAGATTGACCAAACGATGCATAACAAATGTAGACATAGTCACGTATAATAAGAGAGAACAATTATGTAGAATAGTAGCTAACTGTTGGCAACAATTATAGTAATTGAATGCACATTACTTAAATCTTACAATGAGTATTTTACTGTAGAGAAGTTGATTTTAGAAAAGATTAAATTTATGTGTGTATGTTTTTAAAAGCAGAGAAGTATAAATATAATCTTCAAAAACTATCCAAACTATGATTGTTATAATTGTATACCTGAGTTTAGATGAAATGAAAATTTAAAAAATCGCGAGACTAAAATTTATAAATATTGTTAATTTATAATATATTATTTGATAATAGGTATATATAATATAATGATTATAATTAGTACTAATACCTAGAGAAACTTAAATATTTACAATATAAGTATTTATAAATAATAATATATATATTATAAATATATATAATATTATATATAGTATATATAGTAATTTTACCGTATATATTTAATTATTATTATAGATAAGACAGGTGGTTTAATATTAAAAAATAATGAAGCAGGAGTTGGGGTTAAAAGAAAAAGGTAAGACTAAAACCCCTGTCCTCCCACGTTTCCTGGAAAATATATGTGTATTGAATAAGTGTTATGGGCTATTCTGTAGTCACAATATCTCTTATTGAGTACAAAATAGTAAAATAATTAGCCAAAACTAAAATGGTTAGAAAAACAAAACATGCTCTCCCCCACAAAACCATCTCCCCCACCCTTCAACCCCAGTTAATAAAATAGGTAACATAGCAAAACCCCCTTTTTGTACCCAGTTTTGAATTCAAAGAATAAAAATGCTTTTATACTACCACATTTCCAAATGTATTACATTTTTTTAACTTTTTATTTGGTAGATACTACATATTGATGGAGGAGCTTGGGACAACTAATAATTTGTTTTTAAAAAATTAATTGGTGAAATAACGGAAAAATTATATTTTAATTGATTATCCCCAACTGGACTTTATATGCAATGTACACAGTGTAACCAAAAAGTTTTTTTTTAAACCTGAGTATAGATTTTATATTAATTGTTATAGAGTCGCGTAATAAGAGATTGTGGAAAGTTATGGTTGGATAAGTAGAAGACTGAAATAGAATATTGAGTAAAGCTAGACAGCGTAAGCGGGGGGTAGGGAGAAAAATGCTCATGAAAGTACCGGGTTGGATTTTGGTGCATTAGTTCGGTGCAAGTATTTCTGTTTATTGTGAGTCGCGAAGTCAGTAGTTATTAGAACAGCGAGGAGTCAACAGTCTGAGTCATGATTTCTGCCAAAGCCTGAATCCACATGGTAATTGTTGTTAATATGATCAGGTGTGAGATCGGGAATATACAGAAAGAGAGATGAATATTAGAAAAAGGACTTAGGAAAGAAATTTAATGTGTGGACATGTAAAAATATAAAAAAAAAAACCTGAAAGAACTAATAGACTTCCTTAGCCAAAATTAATGAAGTAACAATGACTAGGGAATTGGAGGAGAAAAGTTATAGTACCCTTATATTAGTTTTGCTGAAAGTAATTTTCAAAAAGTGGAGTCGGGAGTCCAGCAACCTCTTTAAAATGAGTGGTTCAATCGGCATTTAAGTTGCGGTCGATTTGTTTTAATAGAATCGGAAAGTTTCGGTAATTTGTAAGAGAAGGTGGACACACGGTCCAGTCGGAAAGATAAATTTGTGGGAACCGACTTTGTCTACTAGGAAAGGAACTAGAATTAATAAGCATTTATTTATACACTCATTAAATTAAGTTGCAAATAACAAACGATTGTTTAGAAACATTGAAAGTAGAGAGCCAGTAAGAAGCCACATAGTCCTATCAACAACATAGTATAATCATTTTTTTTACCCCTTTTATATCAATCGTAAATTGGTTTTGGATATGAAATAATTTGAGAAGTCTTCACCGAGTTTTAAATGGATTTAAAGAAAAAAAAAAATTTTTATAAACTAGTACCTAATTCCATACGCTTCCACTAAATTTACCAAAAATGCATTCACCTCATTTTATCAATTCATGTCAGTACACAGAGACCATTATTCCAATTGATATGTCCAAAGATAGTATGAGCGCCACGAGAGAAACAAAATAGTTAAAGAATTTTTTTTTTTTATATCCTGTCTTGACTATATATATATATATATATTAAGTATAATATGATTGTATATATTATAGCACTAAATTATGACAAAAATGTATTTACTTCGCATAATTCTGTCATACAGAACCGATATATTAGTATTATATAAAGTAATATCCTTTGTGATATTATATACTATACAGTGCGCTCAGGCTTTGAGGCGGGCCCTGAAGGGCACAAAGAGGAAAACGTTTGGCAAATGACGAGCACTGGGTCTATTGTTCGTTGAAGGGAAGGTGCCATAGGCAGATTTTCATTGGAGGATAACAATACATTAAGCAGCATTATAATTAGAGTAATGTTGAAAATAATCATCAAACTTATATATATATAGATATACCGATATATTAAGTGGGGGAAATGCGGATGCGCTTAAATTTGTGTGAGAGATTTTTTTTATTTTTATTGGTTGAAGTGGCAAAAATCAGATATTTAAGTTGAGTACCCAGTTTTTAAATAGTATTTTCAAGATGTTCAAAAGCATTGAATAAATGTATGATAGGATAATGATTAGGCGATAAACGAAAGATTATTTAGAAAAAGATTATGTTATCAAGGAAATAATATTTCTGCTAGCAATGACAATTTGATATGGAAAGAGATGCATAGGTTGTTATTCAAACAATATTATCATTTTGAATTGTGCAAGGGAATTGAAATATTAATGAACAGTTTATCCAAAAGCGGTACATCGTGTAAGTAGTAAATTTTAGGGAAAGCTTACGAGAAAAATTGAAGGATTGACATACGCAAAGTTACCAAAGATAATAGACCTCATTAGAATTACTGAATAGTAATATAACTGTTAAAGATATTATAAAATTTAATTTTGAGTTCTGATAAAGGAAAAAAATGAAACATGGTGTCAGGCTAGTAATTTCTCGGTTATAAGCACCTATGTTAAAAATCAGAGTATATAATTAGATTTTTAATAAAATCATATTATTTATGTGTATTTTGTGATTTAATATTTGTCATCAAAACGTGAAAGATGCCAAAGTATTATACTCACTATAATAAAAAAGTGTTGTTAATGTAGATAATGAGAGTTGTATTTGTCCAAAGATTTAAAAATCATTCTACAGGAACAGAGTGTATTGATATAGACATATTACACACAGAGAAAATCGAAGAGGTGGCGTAAATATAATCAGAGAAGTTAAAAAGATTACATATTATATACCATACTATTAACATAATAATTGAGAAGGAGAGATGGGTGGAGAGGAAGAGAAAAGGAGGAAGAGAGTACATACAGAAAATGAAGAAGGAATACATGTTAAATAAACGTTGAAAAAAAAGAAAATAAGAGAGATAGCTAATTGAAATATAATAAAATAATATACAGAGAAATTAACAATATTTTTATTAAGATTTCAAGTTATATGAATAAAGAGAGTAATAAATAATAAAACTGGCTACATGGCAGAGGTTAATAAATAGTCAATAATAATAAAAGAGAAAACAACTGTGATATACAGGGTGACAGGTACGTACAGTATAGTGACAAGTAAGAGTAATAAGATAACCATAGATACCTGAGAAAAGAGAAGAATAAGTAAGATAAAAATGAACGAGAAGAAGAAGAAGAAGAAGAAGTACCGATATCTTTATTCTAAAATCAC
>JABUQX010122783.1:10000-16530 GCA_015478945.1 Trachelipus rathkii | reverse complement strand
CGGTATTACTTCGTTCGATCTGGAAGATGGGTGTTTGTAACCGTTTTTCGCATTTTATCGTAAAAACGCTGCCCATTTTCTTACTAATATATATATATATATATATATATATATATATATATACATATATTATATTTATTTATATAAAAGCGCCCGGTAGCTCAGTGGATGAGTACTCGCCAAACAAAGCGAGGGGTCCCACGCAACTGGTCGGGTGTGAGAATGTGAGCTATTCTCCCTTGGGCTTGGCTTCGTCCTTCTCGGACGTTAAATGAGTACACCTCCTCCTGGGCTGAGGCCCAAAACCCGCTTACACTCCTTCGGGGTGATCCCCCCTCTCAGGATTCACACCCTTTCAAGGGCCATTGGGGTTTCTCTCGGGAGGTGATGTGTTGCTTTAGATACTCTTGATTAATGAAAGTTGTTTATTCGTAAGTTAGGTACGTTATGTTAAATATTACTATGACTGTGTGAAATTAACACTGATTTGTTAGAGAAATGATGAGTTTTGTAAGATATTACTGTGTTAACTGACGATGATGTGTTAGAAATGTGAGCATAGGTTAAGTTTTTGTTGAGTAATGTTAGGTTTGCCCGAGAATTTTGCTAATGTCTACGTTTATTCATTGTTCAAAATGATGTTGTACTCGAGACGAGAGACACTTTGATGAGGATAGTGTCAATTCATAGTTCAAGATGCTGGTATCTTTGATAGATTGGTAACTTTTTTTAAGGGATTTTGTTAGATAATACGTCTTTACCTGTTGCTGATATGGGGAAAGTGGGAACATATCGAGTATTGTATGACCTGTTAGCTACTTTAACTTTGAAAGTAAGGAATTTTCAGGATGTTAGCGGATTATTCATACGCGAGGTATGTTAGGTTTGCATTTGTACCTTATATTCTTAGGTCAGGTTATGATATGTTAGCTTTATTGATGCTAAAACTTTGTTGCGTAAGCATATATTCGTAGGTCAGGATATAAATAGCTTATTTTTATGTTATGTTTATCCAAAATGATACTCGAAATATGACTTGGATCAATAGTTCAATAGATCATAGGCGGATGGGTGGGTAAGGGACTGCTGGGATGGGTGGTTGGATGGTGATTTGATTTACTGCTTTAAAATCAGTAAACTATCACGCTTTTACTGTGATATTTTATTCAAAGAACTTATTTTTTATGTTATATCAGGATAAAATTTTGTTATTTTTATGTTATTATGTTTGGTTAAAACTTTTATTGTAATTTACAATTATTCGTTAAGGGGATTAGCATGATATTTAGACCTTTGAGGTTATGATGAATTTTTTTTAAATATTACGAAGTTTATGTAAAAAAATTTGGTACGTTAGCATCATATTCGTTGTCAGTATGATGATTAGACAGGGTTATGCTAAATTTTTTTAAATATTACGATGTTAATGTAAAATTAACATTGATATGTTAAGAGATATACCTGAAAACAGTGTGAATAGGTTACGTTTTGTACGAAGTGTTAGGTAGTTTACTGTTGTTAAGTGCGGAAGTTTGTTAATGTTAGTAATTTATTCATGCTTATGGTGTGTTAGGTTTGTCGTTGTATTTTATATTCTTAGTTAGGTTATGTTATATTAGCTTTATTAATGTAAAAACTTTGTGCATTAGCATATATTCAATGGATTTAGTATACAAAAACTTATTTTGTGTTAAGTTTGCTTGAAAATGATACATAAATGACATGAATCAATGAATAATGAATCAAAAGATCACATGGGAGGGGTGGGGAGGGGTTGATGGTTTGATTTACTGATTTACTGATTTAATGCTTTAAAATCAGTAAACTATTACAATTTACTATGATGTTCATACAAAAAACATTTTTATGTTATGTTTGGATAAAACTTTGTTATATTTGATATTCGGTGGTCTGTATGATAATTAGACAAAGGTTGAAAAATTTTTGTTAAATATTACTGTGTCAATGTAAAATTAACGTTAAATAATAATATGTTAGAGATATGCTTGGAAAAAGTATGAATAGGTTACGTTTTGTATGCAATGCTAGTTACTTTACTGGTGTTAAGTGTGGAACTTTGTTAATGTTAACTGTTTATTAGTGCGTAAGTTGTGTTAAGTTTGTCGTTGTACATTATTTTCTTAGTTCATATGATGCTATGTTAGCTTTATTAATGTGAAAACATTGTTATATTAGCATATATTCGCTTTAGTATATAAAGAACTCATTTTTGTGCTTTATGTTTATCCGAATGATACTCAATGCGATAAATTAATAGTGTTAATGTAAAATTAACATTGATATCTTAGAGAGATATGCTTGAAAAATGTGAATAGGTACGTTTTGTACGCTGTGCTAGGTACTTTACTGTTGTTAAGTATGGAACTTTGTTAATGTTAGTAGTTTATTCGTGCGTAAGGTGTGTTAGGTTTTGTCATTGTACATTATATTCTTAGTTCTGGTAATGCTATGTTAGCTTTATTAATGTGAAAACAATGTTACGTTAGCATATATTCGTTGGTTAGTATATAAAGAACTTATTTTGTACTATGTTTATTATTCGAAATGGTACTCGATATGTGACCTGAATCATTAGATCAATAGATCAAAAGGTCATGGACGGGATGGGTAGGGAGGGGCAGGGGAGGGACGGGTGGTTTGATTTACTGATTTACTGCTTTAAATTCAGTAAATTACACTTTACTATGATATTTTATTCAAAGAACTTATTTTTATGTTATGTTTGGATAAAACTTTGTTATTTTTATGTTATGTTTGGATAAAACTTTGTTATGTTTGCAATTATTTGCTGGGGATTATGATATTTAGGTAAGGTTATGATAAATTTTTTGTTAAATATTACTATGATAATGTAAAAAACTTTGTTACGTTAGCATATAGTCGTTGGTCTGTATGATAATCCGACAAGGTTAGGCTATGATACATTTTTGCTAAATGTTACTGTGTCTTTGTAAGATTAATGCGTTGTATGTTAGAGATATGCTTGAAAAAGTATGAATAGGTTACGTTTTGCATGCAATGTTAGTTACTTTACTGGTGTTAAGTGTTGAACTTTGTTAATGTTAACAGTTTATTCGTGTGTAAATTGTGTTAGGTTTGTCGTTGTACATTATTTTCTTAGTTCATGTTACGCTATGTTAGCTTTATTGATGTGGAAACTTTATTACGTTAGAGTATATTCGTTGATCAGTATGATAATCGGACAAGGTTATGATACATTTTTGCTAAATGTTACTGTGTCAGTGTAAGATTAACGTTAATATGTTAGAGATATGCTTGAAAAAGTGAGAATAGGTTACGTTTTGCATGCAATGTTGGTTACTTTACTGGTGTTAAGTGTGGAACTTTGTTAATGTTAACAGTTTATTCGTGTGTAAGTTGTGTTAGGTTTGTCTTTGTACATTATTTTCTTAGTTCATGTTACGCTATGTTAGCTTTATTGATGTGGAAACTTTATTACGTTAGAGTATATTCGTTGATCAGTATGATAATTAACCAATGTTGTGATAAATTTTAGTTAAATATTACCATGTTAATATAAATAACATTGTTATGTTAGAGATATGCTTCACAAAGTGTGAATAGTTTACGTCTTTGTATGCTATGTTAGTTACTTTACTGTTGTTAAGTGTGGAACTTTGTTAACGTTAACAGTTTATTCATGTTTAAGGCGTGTCAGGTTTGTCGTTGTGTATTATATTCATAGTTCAGATGATGCTAAGTAAGCTTTATTAATGTGAAAACTTTGTTACGTTAGCATATATTCGTTGATCAGTGTATAAACGGTAGAGCGACGGAGTCGCATGTCAACGGCGCGGGTTCGAATCCTAGTTTGGACCCTAGGTAGAAATTACCTAGAAGTTCCCCTCCTTGAATAGGGCTATGCCCGTGAGGTGTGAACTTTATAAAAAAATAAATAAATAAATAAATAATTTGTTTTTATGTTATGTTTATCCAAAATGATACTCGAAATGTGACTTGAATCAATAGATCAATAGATCAATAGATCAATAGATCAATAGATCAATAGATCATGGATGATGTGGGCAGTGTGGTATGGCCGGTTTGATTTACTGATTTAGGGTATGTAAAACATGATAATTTTAGTAAAAATATGACCTGAATCAATAGATCAATAGATCATGGTTGAACAGGATTGTAGGTTGGGTGGTTTGATTTACTGATTTACTGATTTAGGGTATGTAAAACATGACAATTTTAGTAAAAAATATGACTTGAATCAATAGATCAATAGATCATGGTTGGATAGGAGGGTGGGGGGTTTGATTTACTGATTTACTGCTTTAGGGTATGTAAAACATGACAATTTTACTAAAAAATATGACTTGAATCAATAGATCAATAGATCAATAGATCAATAGATCAATAGATCACGGAAGGGGTGAGGAGGGTTGTTTGATTTACTGATTTACTGATTTACTGCTTTAGGGTATGTAAAAAAGTAAATTTGTAAGTTATAAACAAAAAGAATAAGAAATTTTATTTATTTATTTATTTATTTTTTTATTTTTATTTTTCTTGATGGTTCTGAAACCATTATTTTCGAAATCTACAGACCCAATAACATATACAAAGACACCAATATTGTATCATTACACAAATATTTAATAACTTGGCACCGCACCGGAGCCAGCACCGGTGCAGCTGTCAACTCCTACTCCTCTGAGTCAGACTCCTTCTTCATTCTTTCCCTCCTTATTCCTCCTTCATCCTTCTTCATTCCTCCTTCGATCTCTGGTTTTGCGCTCTGTGCTTTTTCAGTCAGGACCCCCTCAATGGGGGTCCTAGAAACCCTATACGGACTTATAACTATCATATTCGAGATCTACGGATTCGATAACCTATATAAATCCACCAATATTGTTGCTATACGAATGTTTATTAACTCGGCACCTCCTCAGATTCCAATACTAACTCTTTCTAGAAATTCAACTCTGAAACCTCTCACCCAATTTCAGCCAATTACGAACACTTTGATTTTTAAGGGGTGGGGTCCCCTGAAGGGGACCTAAGGGGACGTAACCTCGTCTACGACGGGTTTACGTCACCATCCCAACCTCCAGAATTTTAACCGATACGATAACTCTAACCTCTATAGATATTTATCGGAGCCATAGGCTGAGCCAGAGCCGGAGCCTAAAAATCATTTCTAATAATAATAATAATAATAATAATAATAATAATAATAATAATAATAATAATAATAATAATAATAATAATAATAATAATAATAATAATAATAATAATAATAATAATAATAATAATAATAATAATAATAATAATAATAAGAAGAAGAAGAAGAAGAAAAACTTCAGAGGCTGAACCAGAGTCAGTCGCTCTGCCAGAAGCGGAGTCGGAGTCGGAGCCGGAATCGAGGTCGGAGTCGGAGCCTGAGTCGGAGTCGGAGCCGGAGCCGGAGCCGGAGCCGGAGCCGGAGCCGGAGTCGCAGTGCGTAAAAAACGATTCCTTACAGGAATCGTTTTCGACTCAGAATCGATTCCCTTCGGGAATCGTTTCTTCGTAATAATAATAATAATAATAATAATAATAATAATAATAATAATAATAATAATAATAATAATAATAATAATAATAATAATAATAATAATAATAATAATAATAATAATAATAATAATAATAATAATAATAAATAAATAAATAAAAATAAAAAATAAAATAAAAAAATAACACGAAAAATCCATTACCTTATCTCGAAACACGTGTTCTTATCTCGAAACACGTGTACTTATCAGCTAACGCTGATAAGGACACTCACTGGCGGTATCTTTTGTGCAGACGACGAAACTGCTACCACACCCCCATACTTATATATATATATATATATATATATATATATATATATATATATATATATATATATATATATATATATATATATATATATATATATATATATACGGCTATGTGTGTCGACTTTACTCTTACCTCTTTCACGTAAAGAGAATTGAGGGATGTATAGTATTTGTTTCTTTAACTTTAATATTTCTGCTTCCCATCTTACCCATGACTGACATGCTAAAAAAAGTAACAGTTAAAATATTTTAATTTTGACATTTACAATCCTAATATCCGTCTAAACAGCAGCCGTATTTTTCTTATCTATTTATTCTGAAATTATTATTATTATTAATATTATTATTATTATTATTATGATAATTATTATTATTGTTATTATTATTATTATTATTATTATAATATTATTATTATTATTATTATTATTATTATTATTATTGTTATTATTATTATTATTATTATTATTATTATTATTATTATTATTATTATTATTATTATTATTATTATTATTATTATTATTATTATTATTATTATTATTATTATTATTATTATTACTGTAGTAGCAATAGTAATAACGTTAGTCCTAGTAGTTGTAAAAACGTATAGTTTACATTCACTTCTTAAGTTGCCGACTAAACATCTTAACTTTCTAGTATGGTAACACAAAGAAGAGT
>JABUQX010122783.1:0-2500 GCA_015478945.1 Trachelipus rathkii | reverse complement strand
ATTAAATAGTGGTTTCAATTTAAAACTTAATTTTACACGAAAGGGTTTTGCGCAATTGCCCATGTGATCGAGTTCGATTTCACGTGTATTCCCCTAAAAGCGAACTATGCAAATAATGTAAAAAAAATTAATCACGTGACCGCTCAGCCGCTTAGTAAATGCGAATTATTCGCACTTTGGTCGCGATCGAGCTCGCGTTTGCATTCGTTCTCGAGTGGTAGTTCACTTTGGTTTAGATTGTACCTTAACACAGTCGATGCTCATAGTTAATAATAATAATAATAATAATAATAATAATAATAATAATAATAATAATAATAATAATAATAATAATAATAATAATAATAATAATAATAATAATAATAATAACAACAAAAAAATAATAATAAAAATAATACCTGGCCTATGTGGTTGGACTGGGTAGAGGAGGGTAAGGGTGAGTCCAATCCAGAAAGACTTGGTTTAACTTCGTCCAACGATTCTGATCCACTGTCCAGGTGAGTGTTGGGGAGACCCGAAGAACTGCTGCCACTCGTTTGTTTTGGATCACTGAAGAAAAGAAAAATATTATTATTATTATTATTATTATTATTATTATTATTATTATTATTATTATTATTATTATTATTATATTATTATTATTATTATTATTATTATTATATTATCATATTATTATTACTTATTATTATTATTATTAATTAGTAAGTAGTAGTAGTAGTAGTAGTAGTAGTAGTAGTAGTAGTAGTAGTAGTAGTAGTAGTTATTTTTCTGTTATTTTTAAGGTTCTTAAATAATTATTATTGTAACTTTATATAAATTACATCCTCTATAAAACGGCAACGAAGAAACAGAGAGAGAGAGAGAGAGAGAGGAGAGAGAGAGAGAAGAGAGGAGAGAGAGAGAGAGAGAGAGAGAGGGAAGAGAGAGAGAGAGAGAAGAGAGAGGAGGTGAGAAGAGAGAGAGATTATCCTTTCGCCATAATTAAAATGTATACTTATGTGTAAATATTTTTTAATGTGTGTGTTTGTGTGTATTTGAGAAGAGTCAAAGTGACACACGAAGTTGCCCTTTCAATTAAGAGAAGACAATCCAAATTGTAGGAACGAAACGAAATCCCAAAAGGGACAAACACTTCAAACTTGGACCATTTAAAAGTGTACCAAACTTTGTTTAATTTGTTCCAAACAAATTTCTTCTGGAATGCGACTAATATATATATATATATATATATATATATATATATATATATATATATATATATATATATTATATATATCTTATAATATTTTATTATATATTTATGTAAGATATATATATATATATATACGTGTATATATCGTATTATAGTATATATATATATATATATAATATATTATATATATAATATATATATATATATATATATATATATATATAACTAATATATATATATCTGGATATCTGTCTAGATATATATATTATATATATATATATATATATATATGTTTTAGTGCTTTGTCATGTGACAGTTTAACATATAAACAGATTTTAATAAAATTTACAGGTTTTTGCTCTTTTATGTTTTCTTTTTTTTTCTTTTTTTTCTTTTTTTTATTATTTAGCGCCCAAATCTTTCCTTTTTAATGACTAATAAAAGCCTTCTTCTGATATAATTAAAAGATTTCAAACTGCAAAGACATAAACTTAAATTAAGATTCTTTCTTCTAACAATAAGATTCCTTGCAATCGAATACGACTTGTGAAATTATAATGTATTCCAGTTATGGTATTCAGAGAATACAAAGCTTTTTCTTAAAATTATCTCAAAATTTTCTTTGTGACAGTACACGCTTTATATATATATATATATATATATATTATATATATATTATATATATATATAATATATATATATATTATATATATACTATATTATATATATAATATATATATATTATATATATATATATCATATATATATATATATAATTATAGTATATATTCTTGCTCTCTTAACAATAAACTGATTGTTATCTTTCTTCATTTATATCCTGTATCTATGATGAACAGTTAAAGGCAATTCTGTTAGTCTTTCCTTTCCTGGCTATTTGAGATAAAATGTTTTGAGTCTTTTCATAGTAGAGAAATATCTTTTTTGAGTGCCAAAATAAGATAAGTGCCAAAATCCCTAATAATTAATCCAAATGTGACAGTAATAGATAAAATTTATTTACAAAATTCTTAAAATTTTAAATAAATATCTATGGAATGTACTCAAATTTGTAAGTATGGATCTATGACTTACGAACTTGCTCTTTAACTGATTTGAAAAATGATCAAGAAAAATAATTGCAAATTGTTTTATGTTCTTTCATTTTACATTGATTGTGATACTCAGCATTCTGATTTCTTCGTCAATAGAAAGCAGATGTTCTGTTGCAATTTCCTAAATGATTGAAAACTTTTCATCGATGTTTGCATTAAAATCTTTCAAAACAAAAAATCATATTATTCACTTATT
>JABUQX010122782.1:0-13275 GCA_015478945.1 Trachelipus rathkii | reverse complement strand
ACTCAAGGAGAAATATTATCCCCTACAGTTTTCAATCTATTCACAGTAGAAAGATAAATTAAGTAAAAATATTATAACAATTATGATGTATTAATAAATATATAAACCGGTCATAAGCCACCGCCTACCTAACAGCTAGGTTAGTGTTGTACTTAGCTACAACCCAATCTATAAGGTAGAAAACAACTTGGGCGATTTTATGTCCTCCAGTAGACCTAATACAGACAATATACCCACTCAATCTTAAAGGACTCGAACCATCGATAATATATATATAATAATATATATTATATATATATACTATATATATATATTAAATATTAATATAAAAAGATATAGTTGTACTTATATACTATACTATATATATATATACTAATATTATATATATATATAAATTATATATAATTATATATATGTTTTTTTTAAAAAATGAAAAACATTTTTTTAATTCTTAATGTTAAGATATGGAGTGTGAAATTTCTTATTTCCGCAGTCTTCCAACATGTCTTGTCCACCAGGTCCTACGTTGTGCACGAAAAAAAAACTTTTGTTGTAAAAATTCTATGAGAAATAAAATGAATTTATCGACGAACAGGACACCAATAAAAAATAAATATTGTGTTGTTACAATGTTTATCAGGAAAAAATAATGTATATAATATCTGATTCAGTTTCATAGAAGATTTCATGTTACACAATCCTTGAATAACAGGTCATAAAATCTATACTGGAATGATTAATGCATATAGTTGACAGAAAAAATAGCGCTAAACGTACTGTATATGTCATTCATTTAAATATTTTCAGTGTGTTTATTCACCAGAACATTTCATCAGACACTAAATATATGAGAGATGTTCTTTAACCAACTCATATAATCTGTTAGTTGTTTCTGGGACAACGTGCGTGAATAAGTCAAAATATGTTTCTTAGTAACAGATGTTCCTTCTCAACGTAAGAAGATTTTTAAGATATAAAAAGAATTACATCGAAACCTCATGGTTATTTAATGTTGTGGCGAACTTCATCCTAAAAAAACACATAAAATCTATGAGAACTAAAACATTTTACCTCGTGGGACAGATTAGAAACTATTTACATCTGCATTATTGTTGGTTGAAAAAAAATGACAAAAATTTACAAATGAAATAATAAAAACTTATACAAAATAAAATTGAAAAGAAAGAAGAAGGGAAAATATCTTAAAAAAGTACGCATGGGCTTTATTCTGTGTGTAAGGCGAATATTGTTGAAATCTTATAAAAAAGAACTCTACTATTAAAATTCTAAACAGGAAAGCCTAATTACTTCCAAACCACAGGGGGCAACATCGTTCGTAACCAAACTTAAGGAAGACGAGAAAAATAGAATTTCAATAAGAAAAAAAATACTTCAGAAGTTGGCGGTGGTATTCCTTACCTTGATTGTTTCTCAATAGTTGATCACCTACCACAATCTTAACTAAACAGTAACGGGGGGACGTTAAAGTCTAGGCATAAAAAATATTGAGAAAAAGCCGTAGCTTTCTTCCTTTCGAGATGTATCAAAAGCTTCAGAATATTACTTCTGTGCAACTTCTTCACTAACCAGCAATAAGTACAAGTGTTATCGGCAGCTCATAAACATATCCTCGAAATCCGCAGAGGTCATACCGAAACGATTTAATTTAATTTAAAATTCACGATAGGTTAGCATGAAAAGAAGAGTGAGAATGATGACGAGAGCAATATGAAAGCAAGATTACGAGATTTAAAGGAAGATTACGAGAAAAAGTTATACAACGGGTTCCATAAACGATGTCTCTCATAAGAAGAAAGAATGACGAAGACATCGTTAATGAAAAAATTGAGGAAAACTAATTAAAAAAGAACAGACTTTAAAGATCGTAATAGAGATGCTGTTAACACCTATCTCTATAAAAAACAAGAGGTTGTATAGCCTATATTAATATTATTAAAAAGAACAATTAATATGATAGTCTAGGTCAAAATCGTACATTAAACGGACTCCATTGCGAGAAGGATCAATATTGTAGATTTGTACTCTGATCTATATCACTGTGACCCTGACTGGGCAAGAAAACAAACCCGTACAGGCTGCGAATCAAAATCTCATACATGCAACCCTCAAGCCTGTAAATAATTTCCCAAGAATGTATTAATCAAAAATAAACCCAAAGATAAACACCCTAGATTAATATTTTTTTCTCTGTCCCTACTCATCTATGTAATTTACCCAAAAAACCATTCACGTTACTTCTCCAAAGAGAATAATAAAACGGAAAACAACGAAACCTTACCCTTCAACCTCGAAACTGCGAAAAAAAGCTGATATATCACGTATATGGCTTCGAATGTAGATAACAACAACCCTGAAATGAATGTTTATTTCCACCTCGAAATCTTGTACAAAATATCACTTGCCGATCTAAACTATAGATAAGCATTAACCCTAATGTTTAGTTCCAATGTGTCGTCTGTTGTAGGGGTCCATTTCGCGACTCGCCTATTTTTTTCATGTTATTATTAAAGTAAGAACCCATCTGAACAAATCTTCAGGTACCACATTCTAGCCCTAAACGTTAACTAAAATGGCTTGCTCCAGTTAAAAAATCTGTCCGTTTTAAAACGAAACAACATGGCGAATAATCACATCCTAAAGGGAGCAGTTTCCTATGTTTCCTAGAACAGCTTCATACCTCGAACGTTATTCACCCTAATAACCATAGACCTAACACTTCAAAACTAAAACACTCAATTAACACTGTCAAAATCCTAAATAAAAATAATTAAGCGACGGCTGAGTTTTTGCTTATCAATGATAGAAAGAGGAAAGGATCTACCTAATTCATCAGTATCAACGGCGCGAAGTATTTGTGGTATCGAGGCAATGTGTAATAAGCTGATTTCTAGGCTCTGACAACGACCCAAGTCTTACGTTATTTTCGCCTCTTTACAGAAACAATATCAAAGAAAAAAAAAACACAGTCTAGTCAAATAAATAAGACAACTGGTGAGACGAGAAATGGAAGCTGCGCAGTAGGGAGTAGCAAACACAGTTAAAGGATATCTACTTAATGAAAAGAATCTCCTAACAGAGGAATTTCTATGGATATAGGGTAGCGCTCGAAGCATATAATAGGTTAATGTTAATTAACATGCTTTTGAATTATAATCGTGATCTATAGATATATAGACGAATGAGATAATGTAAACCACAATAGAAATGATCAACTATATATTTTGGTTTTTGCGATTGAGAAAATATATATTTTGTTCAAGAGGAAAGCTGTGATAACCAGAAATATCAAAAGTCCTGGTACATAGAACCAAAATCCGCTTAATGCTCGAAAAAACTGCATTGTAGGGATAATTGTTCTTAATTTTTGAAAGTATTCATGATTCAAATTATTCCATGATTTATTGAGTGTTCTGGTATTAAATCAGAGGGTGATTTATGAAAAAAATTCAATACTTTTCGATGTGACTTGCTTCAATATGCATGAAAATTATTAAAGAAAAAAAGACCGGTGCAAACTAGTTTTATAAAGACCTCTATCAGTGAACTACTCATTATGTTTTTTAAGAATTTACAGTGTAAAAAGAATGATTTTTATATTATCACTCGAATCTAACATATTAGATCAATATTCTAAGAGCTTTTTCTACCTAAAGTTGCTAATGTATGTGATATGAATAACAGCAAGTACCTAAGGTTGTTAGCTCTCGTTGATTATTATAATATTATAACATATGTAGAATAAAGTCAATTTTCCTTAATTCATCTGTACAAATATTTTCTTTTAACTATATATTTAATAAAATTTTTATTAATTATTATGTTTAATGAAAAAACTAAACTTTCTATATAAATTAAACGCTTTTTACTTGTACAAACTTTTTGTCAGCGAATCTCAGTATAAAATTAGTAAGCAACTAACATTCTAAAAGTAACGATTTTTCCTAAAATATTAAAAAAGATATTCTTTCTCTCTTATGCCCTACTTTTAATTAATGATCTAATATAGCCAATTTCAGCTCTGGATGCCGTTATACTCTGGTAGGAACAAGTGAATTTGCATTTTAACAATTTTTTCAAGAGGATCTTTTCAAGAACAAATTTATGGAAACCAACCATAAATATACATAATGATATAAAATATATATATATATTATATAAGTATCATATTATAATACAATCATATATATTGCATTATATATATATACGTTAATCAGTTCTTTAAAACAAAAAGTTTTTATTGGTAGAATAAGTTGTCATGATATAAAAAAATTTTGATTATTACAGCAAAAATATATTTAACAAAATATGTATACGTTAAATAAAATATTTTTGTTAACATTGCTTTTTTTTTTCATACCTCATTTTTCGGCTATATCTGTCATTCAAAAGCAGCCGGAGAAAAAAGTTTGGAAATTTCAGGTTAATTAATAATTTATATATGATTTTATTAAAAAAACATTATATAATTTTTATAATAAATTACAAAATAATAATTTTAAATGATTGGTATATTTAAGAGTTAAAATAGAACAAAAATTAAAAATAAGTATTCGTTAAATAATTTTAATTTAAGTAAAGTTCATTGAAAATTATTGGATACCTGATATGGAAAAAATTGTTAATTATTAACAAAAAAAAGTAATTTATTGCACTTTCCATTGTCTCCTTTAATTACTACAGATTTAATTAAAAATATATTCATTATTGCCGTATTGTAAAGAAAATAGGTTACCTTTATTATATAGTTTGATTAATTGACAATAAAAATATAATAATTTAATTTTAACTATTATTATCCCCAATAAAAGTGTTGAACCGTATTATACGAGTAACGGGGATCACCAGTAGTAGATTCCTATGAAAAACCAATACGAAAATTAGATTTTTTGAGTTAGCTAAAACAAAGCTAACTTTGCTGTTTGTTAATTGTGTCTATAATCTCAAGAAGACGTACCTAATCACCTAAATAATGACAAGAGACAAATTTAAATATAAATGTTCACTTGCAACTTTTCTTGCTTGTCTTTTAAATAGTCTATTTAAATGTAAAAGCAATCAAATTTATCTCGCGATTCCTGAAATAATGCTGGGAGATGAACCTAAACACGTAAAAATACAAATACTCTCAACCTTAATAATAATATAATAATTTCAGGTTGATAACATTAGAGGAATAAGAGGAGCCATACGGTTCATAACTTTTAGGAAAGAAATATAAATGTGAAAATTAAGAAGCTTTAAAAACGGTTTTCATCAATTTGCAGTTTCCCCAAAACACTAGGCAGACAAAAATAAAACCAAGTCTGTGAAAATATTGAACCCCACAGAATCATGTAATAGTCTCGATCGTTAAATCTTTTTTATGATGAAAATCCTTATTTTGGTCGTAACCTACATTATAATTTCGCTGTGATATCATGGAAAAAAGACAAATATTTGTAATTCACATTAAAACAAACGGTCAATTTAAGACACCTAAAAACTATATAAATTCGCTTTTCTGCTTTTTTGAATTTGCATTTCAATAAACATCCATTATTTTTTTCAAATGCCCTGAAAATAGCCGAATCTTAAAAACTCCTATTTTATTAGACTTCTTACCACAATAGATTATCAAATGTTGAGAGATAATTTTTTTAAATGAAACACATTATCTTTTAAGAGTTCTAAAACCTTCCTATACTAAGTATCGTGAATAGAGTAGTTGTAATGCTTTGTTAAAAAAAAACTTTCTGACACGAGCAGGAAAGCAGACTATACTAATGAGAAATATTGTGTGGTATATACAATACGCAGATTTCTTTTAAAAGCATTCATTAAAAAAAACAGGTTAATTTTACTCTTAAGTATTTATTTATTAAATAAACAACCTGGTTTCTGCTTTTGAAATACATTTCAATGAAACACTTTATTTTGTCAGAAATGCTTAGATAAATATCCCGTATATTAAAACCACTCAAATTAATCTAAGAAATCTGTACCATACATTGAATTTCAAATGTTGAAAAGTAAGAAATATTTCGTATAGCTTTTAGGTTGCTTCTAAAATTGATGTAAGTTGTGTATATCAATTTTGAAGCAAAAAGTCAGTATATCTTTTAGAAGTTAAAAATTTTTTATTTTGAAAATATCTATATTTACTACTAATTTTTCCCCGTCTTAACAATATTAAAATAGCAAATATTGATGTGAGAGAGAGTTTTGGCATTAAAAATTCATTATATTATAGTATTGACCATAAACTATAAATAAATTCACTATTTTTATAACTAACTTAAATATAAATAATGAACTATAAAATATAAGAGGCTACCTAATATTAACACAAATCGCCAATGTCTACATACATTCACTTATTATATGTACATATCGAGAACTATGAAAATACACGTTAAAAAACTTAGAAATTTTGAACGTAAATATATCATGAAAAAAGATAAGCGCCTTGCAAATTTGATGTACAAACTGAATATGCCAATAAAATTGACAGTGCATTTTAATTATATAGAGTTCTAAATTTTAATAGCTGATATATAAATTAAGAAAAAGCGTATGAGAATTAGTAGGAATAAGTATTATATAAATATTATCTTAATTGAATAAAATGTAGAGGTATCTTTTCAACAACAATTACTAACTAGAGATACAAATCATAATATAGTAGTGAATAGTATATTTAATGATATAACACCGAGAGAATAATTGAGAATAAAATTTTGCAGTTAAAAAACATCTGCTCCGTCAAATTTAAGACAAAACCATTTATAAAATAACTATTAATTAAATTCTGACTTTTTTCTGTCTTTTAGATAAGAAGCATTTCAATGAAAACAGCGTTGAATGATGTTCAAAGATGTGGAAATGAATACCGAGTTAGTAAGAAATAATGATCATATATTATATGTGAGATGGATGACACCAATTATAACATAATATTTACAAAATGTTTAAATTATACAAGGAAAAAAATCATTAACTTTATTTAATTATTAACTTTAAAATTAATATTAATATGTGTAATATTTAAAGATTTTTTCTAAGTGATATATTTAGAAAGATTAAATTTTATTAATTAATAACAGTTTTTACACATACTACATTATTAATAAAATTCTGCGTTAATTATTAAAAACAAAGATTTATAATAATTTACAATATAAAAAAAGTCATAGATTTAAGACACCTCAAAATACTAGTATATTAATATTCTATCGCTTTTACTGCTTTTACTGAGAACATGTTGCAATTTCAATATTAATTATAAACAAACTTCAGGTATTAGCTTTTTTATTCTAAAAGGCTGAAAATATTACCGAGTTAAAAAAACTCAATCTTTAAGGTAATTTTATCAGTAATGGCAGCTAAAAGGTCAAAAATGTTAGGGGAAAAAGCAATAGCAACTTTATTAAAAGTTATCTAAGTATGTTAATGTTTTTCTCGAAAACATTATTTAAAAGAAAAAAGCGATTACAATTGTTTAGTATGAGTCTACAAAAATTTTTATTAAAAACTATTTTTCACAAGCAATGTAATAATATATTTATATATATAAACAAATATTTAAAAATTTTCAGATAAATAAATCGATTAAAATTATAGACAAATTTTTAAATTTAATAAACTTACTTTTCTGCTTTTTGAAAATAGCATTTCAATGAAAAACACATTATCTTATTCAAATGCTAAATATACCGTTTATTTAATAAAAACTCAATTTTAGTAGATTTTATCAATATTTTATAACATTTTCAAATGATATGAATAATAAATAGATCAAATCGTACTTTTAAGAAGAGTTCTAAATTTAATTAATTGTTTGATTAAATTATAAAGAATAAAATAAGAATATATCTATAATTTTTAGAAAGTTTAAAAAATTTTGATTTATTGAAAACAATGCTGCGGAAATTCAAAATGATCTCGAGAAATTATCTGGGTAGGATGAAATAAAACAAATGATGAAATTGCAACAGCACCGCAGCATATAACAGAAACGAGCTCCAACCCATTGTCTTCGCCGAACACATAAATAACTATTATATACTTAAATATATCACTTTTACGTGTATCTTTTTTTTGTACTATACTATTTGCATATTCAATTGATAAACCACGCGAATAGTTATAGATTTCAATGCCTTGAAAATACCGTTTAAAAAAGCTCAACATTTATTAAGACTCTTACCAGATATAATGCATAATGTTTTGAATTTAGAAATAAATCTAACAGTATAATTAGAAAGTTCATAAATCTATATACAATTTAGTGATAAAAATTTAAGGTAAGGGAAAAATAACGAATTTTAGAAAGAGTTAAAATTTTTAATTGAAAGCGATGGTTTTACCAACAAACTGATATAAAAATTTGCTGTAAAATATCGAAAAAAACATTATATATTTTGAAATTTCATTAAAAAAACGTCAACTTAAGACACAAACTTAAAAACTATTAATTAATTTCCACTTTTCTTGACATTTTCATAACTAGCATTATTCATCATTAATAGTTTCACGCTCCAGAAATTATTTATTTTTTATCACAAACTCTTTTATTTCATGTAAGATTTAGAAAGAGTCAGATTATTAATTTACCAAAATATTTATCAATATGTTCCCGAAAAAAAATTTGAAATTTAATAAAAATCGAACTTTTAAGAAGTACTCAAATTTTACTGATTAATGTAGAAATAGAGTATCATGAAAATAGGAGTGAAGTTTTACATGAAAGTATTATATATTCTACATTATTTATATAATAAAACAAGGTATTTACAACAATCTAGATAATTATATTGCTAGGATTCCCATAGTTAAAATAACAAAATATAGAAATGGAGATAAACTTGAAATGGAAAAATAACAAGTCGATTGAGCAAATTTAAATTCAAGACAATTAATATATAATATCTCTGCCTTTTTCTTTGCTATTGATCAGAGAATTGGTCTCTATGTTCAATCGAAATCACAGAATGTTTCTATTATTTTATTCCATTAAATGATTTTAATTAGCGAAATACCGTAAAAAACTCAATATTAATAATTTAACAAATATTAATAATAACATTGCTTGAATAGATATTTTAAGAGAAAAAGCGTAACTTTTAATGTAATTTACTTATGAACTCTCTCTCTCTATCAATGGGAGAGGGAAAATTTATAAGAAAAATGATACTTAATGGGACTTATAGATAGCATTAAAAATTTATTTTATTAAAAAACGTAAGCCACAAACTAATGAATATTTATTTATATTAGTATAACAATAGTACAATGATTGAAATTTCATTAAAAATAACGTTATAAATTATAAGACACCTAAAAAACTATTAATAAATTCTACTTAATTTCGTGAGCTTTTATGGAAATTGACAGTTTGTTCATTATATGAAACTCAAACAATTTAAATATTTTTCAAAATGCTGAAGTAATACCGTTAAAGAATGGATATTTTAAAGATTTAGCCAAATTAAATTCAAATGTTGATAATTTAGACGAATAAATCTTGACTTTGTAAGAGTTCTTAATATTTGTAATGTGGAAAATTTAAGAGACATCTTGCGATGAATGATTTTTAGAAGTTAATTTTTATTTTTATTAAAAACGAAGACCTAAAATATTTACACACTTATGCTGAAAACATTAATGGCATATAAATAAACAAAATATTGAATTCATTATATAAATTTAAGGGTTGGGTAATGTTGTATGACACCTATATAGAACTTATATTAATAAAAAAACCATATTCTGCTTTCTTGACTTTGAATAAGGATGATTAGGACATTTCAAATGAAACTACATTATTATTTTCAAATGCTTAAAATTTTCTTAAAAAATATAATCATAGATATATTTACAAAAATTTGCAAATGTTGAAAATTTAGAAATATCGTTACTTTATTTAAGAGTTTTTAACAGTTTATTAAGTTTAGAAAAAATTTAAGAAAAAGCATAAAGTGATATTAGAAGTTAAAATTTTTTTATTAAAAAACAGGTTGTCACAACTAGAGAAATATTTAATGATAATTTGAATTATTATAAAAAACAAAATATTATTATAATTTTCAATTAAAAATAAACGTCAATTAATTGGATTTTTATAATACTTGCAATTAATAATTCTCATATTATACTTCTCATTTTTTAGAAATTTACATTTCAATGAAACACATTAACTTTTTAAATGACGAAATCTGCAAAAAACCGTAAAAAACTCAAATTTTTAAGATATACCTATTTCAAATTAATTTCTTGACCTTTAAAAAAAAATTAATCAGAATATATATCGTACTCCTTTGAGACCCAGAGCTTCTAATTATCTAATAGTAAAACTTCTATGTATATAATTAAAATTTCTGAGATTAATTTTAAGAAAGCTATAAAATCTAAAGCCCATATCGAGCTAAGTCATAATACATCCAATTCAAATACTGACTCCACTCGAGAAATCAAATTATTAATAAATATTTGAAAATTTCAGTTAAAAAAAAACAGTCAAAATTATTAAATATATAAAACAAATTAATTATATAGGCATAAATGCTCTATTTCTGCTTTTTTAAATTCGTCTCGCATTCAGAAGTGCGAACACATTACTTCTTTCTACTAAATGTCATAAGAATTATTAATATTACCGTTAAAAGACTCTCCTTTAAGAGATTACAAAAATATGATTTCATATACTGTTGGTATGAAACTCTAGTGTGTAAAAAAATCCGTTTTACTGTAAAGAGAGTTACTAGAATATTGTAATGTAAATTTAATGAAATAACTCTATATTTTAGAAGTTAAAATAAATTTTTTTAAAAAAAGAGAGTTTTGTTTGCCTGAAATGAAAATATTTTGGCTGAATATAATACAATAATATAAAAAAATAAAAAATAACCCACCATATATTTGCGATAATTTCAATTATCAAATAACCGTACAACTAATATAGAGACCACCAATATAAATTTTCTTTCTATAATAATTTATTATTTATCTTTTTGGTTGAATGAATTATTTTAAACATGACATAAGATGAAAATTCTTAAAACCAGGCTTAAAAGTTACTACCAGTTTGGATTATTTAACGAATCAAAATAATTCTAATCCTGTTTTTGATTTACAGGTACCTTACCAGATAGGCATCACTTTGAGTTTTTATTTCATTACCCAGAGTCTGATTGTAATTCGAAATTTATTGGATTCACGACTAACAGAATATCAGACAAAGCGTATCAACACAGATTTAAACCAGGAAAATATACATGAACGCTTCCAAATAGAACACACAACGTACAAATTCTTTACAATATTTAAACCTGTTTCAAAAGTCTACACATCCTTGAAGCAAAATATACGAGTATATAAAACTTTGTCGAAGCATTCTACATTAAAAAGTAAACTTGAAAATATATAGTTTGATATTATGTCACCTAATCTATAACATGAAATATTAATGGGGAACAAAGTTTAGGTATTTTTTTCTGTTATCTAGTATCCGATACTAGTTACTTATGATAAATTTTGTTGCGCTGAATTCAAAAAATCATATTGATTTTTATCTGTAATATTTAGTTTTGCTGCTATTCACATGAAGACATTAAAGATATGCAAGTAAATTATCTTTCACCCTTGAAAAGCTGGGTAAAAAAACAGATGGTCTAAACAAAGAAATTTTTATCTTTCCCGATTTTACTTCCTCTGAAAATTCCATATTGATAAAACAAATAATAAAAAGATATCGTTATTATTCTTTTTTGAAATGCAAAATAAAAAAAATAAAAAAATAATAAAAAAAGGAAAATCTCTTTGGAATTTCATTGAATAAAAATAACGATATCTTTTTGATTATTTGTTTTATCAATATAAAAGTTTAAGGACATTAACAATTGGGTGAGATGCACAGTTTTATTTATATTATCTTTTTGTATAACCAACTATGCTCACAAAAAATATAATTTGAATTATTTTAATATTTTCATTTGAATTACGGCAAAACTGAACCTTTCAGACAAAATCCAATGTGCTTTTTGGATTCATCTCAACAAAATACATAAGAAATGTCCCATGAGTCAATAAAAATTTTGCTCATTAGTAAATATTTAAATTTAATTTTATTTTAAATCAATTTATTTATTTATTCTCATCATGAACATTTTACTCTCAATATATCCAAAGTTTGTGAACGAATCGAATCAGAACAAATATGATTATAAAGTTTACTTTATGTTAACAATTTTCAAGGACCGTAATTTAAATAATAAAAGCAAAACTAAAAGAAATATTTAAATGTTTAACATGAGAGAGAGAATGCGATAATGATAATAATAATAATAATAATAATAATAATAATAATAATAATAATAATAATAATAATAATAATAATAATAATAATAATAATAATAATAATAATAATAATAATAATAATAATAAATAGTTGTGTTTTGCTTTTAAATTTGAATTCGAATAGCTTTTTAAGTTATAAATTGCTTACTGTAATTATTGCAATCTTTATTATATATATTACTGCTATTGATCGTTATTATCATTGTTACTTTGTGAATAAAATTTTATTCATAATTTTGGCATTAAGTCTGAGTTCGACTGGAGTTGTTTTACTTTAATTCAGTTTTTTTAATTCTTATAATTAATGGATTTAGCTAAATTTTTTTGAATTTGAATTTGATTCGCTTTTAATCTATTATTATTACTATTATTATTATTATTATTATTATTATTATTATTATTATTATCATTATTATTATTATTATTATTATTATTATTATTATTATTATTATTATTATTATTATTATTATTATTATTATTATTATTATTATTATTATTATTATATTATTATTATTATTATTATTATTATTATTATTATTATTATTATTATTATTATTATTATTAATATTATTATTATTATTATTATTATTATTATTATTTTATTATTATTATTATTATTATTATTATTATTATTATTATTATTATTATTATTATTATTATTATTATTATTATTATTATTATTTTTATTATTATTATTATTATTATTTTTATTATTATTATTATTATTATTATTATTATTATTATTATTATTATTATTATTATTATTATTATTATTATTACTCCATTATTATTATTGTTAATACACAATAATATTATCATTATTATTATTATTATTATTAGGCGGCGCACGAAAACGCGAAAGGTTTCACGATAAATGCGAAACGGTTAAACACCTAAACCCAAACTGAACGAAGTACACCG
>JABUQX010122781.1:67500-75992 GCA_015478945.1 Trachelipus rathkii | reverse complement strand
AATTGTAAAATAAATTAAAAAAAAGTCTCATTTAACGTTATGACCAGTTTTAAGAAAACAAAAAAATTGTATTGAAAAATAAGTTCTTTTAAGTTGCTAATTATAAATTGTTAAGAATATACCAAAAACATTTTTTTCGACGCCCGCCATTTTAAGAACACAAGGAAAGGTAATTTTAATTTTTTATTTATTTATTGACCTTCTTTAATGTACTCGTTACACACACACAAAAAAAAATAGTATACAGGGTATCTCTATGGAACTATATTTTCTAGTTTAGGCATTTTGTTAATTTACGTTGGTTTTATATATATATATAATATATATATATATATATATATAATATATATATATATTTTTTATATATGTATATTTATATATTATTATGTAAAAGTATTACACGGCAATTAAGGGGGCTCGAGCCGACGGGAACAGAGGGGGGACGTTTCCCCGTAGGGGAGGGCGGAGGAACCCCCGCGACACCCAAATACCAAAGAGCGGGGGTTCCGGAGACCCTCCCCGGAGGGGGGGAAATAGTCCTACCCTGTCGTTCCCCGGAAGGCCGAGAGACCCCGACTCCTGCCATCTTTGCTGTTTACCCTTGGGGATTCCTTTAGTTAAAAAAAAAAAAATTAAAACTGACGGAGTCGTAAAACGTAACAGGTCCTAAATATTTTTGAATCATGTCCGTCATATAGAAAGTATATTTATGGTCCATAAAGATACCCTGTACTATTTTTTTTGGGCTAACGAGTACCGTTCAAAAGGTCTATAACTAGAACCTTTCTCCATTATATTATATATATATATATATATATATATATAATATATATATATATATTATTTATATATATATATATATAATATTAATATATATATATTTATAATAATATATATATATATATAATTAGGGTGTCGATATTCTAATTTCAAAGATCGTAAGGTAAAAGTAGTTGAAATGAGCTAACTGAAATGGGAATTCATACAAAATTTCAGAATGATCGAATTTGCTTGCGGATTTGCATTTAAAGATTGTTTCTATAAAGAATGCTAATTTCGCTTGACTCAGTTTCTGTAATTCAACAAACATCATAGTTTTTTTATTTACCATTAAGTAATATATTCATTCCTCATATTTTTTTTCTAAGTAGATTAGAATAAAAGCTAAGGGATTGTAATATATGGGTTTTAATGCATATTTATGGCAACACTGAAATACATATTGTTTTACTACCAATTTCCTTGTATTTTTTGCCAAAATGCAAACAAATGTTGTTTGAAAGGTTTGCATACCTATTCATATATACCATGTGACTGATGATATCCTTTTGACATAAATGGCTGACGCTTGTTTCTGATTAGTACTTTAGTAGGGATTGACCTGTGTCGATTCTCAATTTCGTACACATGTTTTGAAGCCTCCGTTACTAATTTTACACTTCTTTCAACGCTCTGTGAGTGAGATGGGAAGTCTGGAATATTTTGCTTTAAGCCTATGACTTGATTTCTGCATCGGTAAAGTGCCGTGTGGTTGGTGGTTCTACGTCATTGGCAGTCTGGCCAATAAATTCATACACTGTTTGGCATTTCAATTCAACTGGAATTCTCTTCACAAGTTTCTGGTCAACTTCCATTCTGCAAATGTAAGCGCAAAGATATTAAAGTTCTATGATAATATTTTAATGCAAAAGCTTATTAAAAATATTAATTGTGAACGTTACATTAATTATTATTTGTTATTTATTATGTTTTAACGGCATATTTATATTAAGTGATTGGAAATTTACCTTTGCTAGTATGGAGTATAGATTGAAGACCAAGATTTCTGATGATAAGTTTTTCATCATCTTTCGCCATTGCATATATAAGAAAGTTTCAGGTAGAAAACAGAAAGCATTACCTTGGATGTTCTTCTTTTCAATGGCTTTCACATCACTGTATGTGAGAAGATTCCGTCTTCTGAAGGCAGAGAAAATGATGCAAGGAGCATCATGCAGTTTGGATGATGCCTTTATTTCGAACCACGCAGGAGCATAAACCTGAACAATAAATTGAACAAACTTTTTCAAACGCAAGTTTGATTTTTGTCCCTTGTGTAGAAACAGAGAAGTTGTATGGCAAGAGTTAACCACCTAGCATGATTCAGTGGATCAATTTTATAACCAGCCCATCTCTCATCTACTTTACCGGACCTAATTAATCCCCTTGCAATACTTATACAAAAGCCTTTGATCGTGACTAAGGTCTTTAAGCACTTTCTCTGGCATGTATCCACCAATAATTGGAGTTTCCACAGCTTCAACATCTTTGCACAATTGATCCACTAAAACATTTCGGCCCAATGGAAATATTGTCCATATTTATGAAAATAGCTCTTAATGGCAGCTCATTCTGATGTAATGCACATCCAATAATATGCAGTTTCCTTCCCAATTATTCTTCTAGCTTAACAACTAAGCCACTCTTATGGCAGGTATTAATTGCGGTATTATCAAGAAGGATAGCTTGGATACTGTCAATGTTATCATATTCCTGAAGAACATCGAGTGTCTCTTGAGCAAGTACATCACCTTGGTGCCAATAGTGGGGACTGTTCTATGGGTCAAGTAGGTGCCAGAAGATTTTCCATCTTCACTAGTGAAGGTGAAGTGATGCTCTGATTCGACTTTTTCTTAAAACACACGAAAATTCATCTTTACGTGAATCTATATTTTTATATGTTAGAGTGTGGTGGTCGACTTTACCATCCACACCAATACAAATGATCCGGTTATTATTTTCTGATTGCACACCTTCACCAACAAATTTTACTTGTGCTTTGGCCCTGTCTAATTTGCACATGTCGATCACAATTTCATTGATGTCAATATCAGGTTTTGGTAGGTGTTTAATATCATATAACAAAGCATTCGCAAGAGCTGCGCCTAGTTTTGAAGACAATTCTCCTCGAACAAGTTACATTGTACATCTGGAGAACTTCGATAAATTGTAGACTCCTGACGTTATCTTTCGGCTGCCATTCATGTTCTTCTTGAATTAAAATGAAACACACATCCTTGTAGTTTGTAACAAATATTGTTTTGGTCGAATGTATTGATTAGTTACTGTATTTAACATAAGATGAAAGTAAATATTACCAAAAAAAAACCGCCTTACATTTAGATCCTTCTATATGTTCAGATGATTCAGCAATCATGGAAGATTCTGGTAGCTGCTCAACCTGTTCTTGAGTAGGTTTTTGTCCCTGCTATGTTTAGTCCTTCTTTGACGTTTGACAGCGGCTTTACCCACTGACAACATCTGTTATGTTCCTTTGGGTCCTATTTTAGATTTCTGATCCCGTAGGTATGCTCTGTCTTCACGTGGTACCTTTTGCACCTCGAGAGCAAGCACATATAATATGTTCCTGAACACAGTGGTCAATCGTAGGGTACGCGTGAATCACTGCAAGGTATGGTATCCAGGAAACAGTAACATGCGGAAATATTGAAACGTCTATTCAATTTTTCATCTGGATTGTTTTTGGTACGTTTTTTACAATGCTTGAGATTAATATCATTCACAAGGATAAGACGGTCTTTAATTTTTTTTTTCAATGGATTTATCAGTAATCACAGGATTGTTTTTGGTACGTTTTTTACAATGCTTGAGATTAATATCTTTCACAAGTATAAGACGGTCTTTAATTTTTTTTCCAATGGATTTATCAGTAATCACAGGTAGTCTTGAAATCACTGTAGACCAAACATATTTTATATACTTTTTAATTTGCTGAACAGCTACTAATATATCACAGCTAGGGTTCATACGAATAGGTGATAATGATACTGAATAATCTGCCTGTAAGTACATGGTTGTCATAATTGATTCACATAGATCACCGTCATAATTTTCCTTAACTAGGTTTCTGGCTAGAGGTCTAGGATGAATTTTTGGCATTTTTATGAACAAAGTCTCAGCAAAAATTGATATAAAAAACATATACATACGATTTGAACAGACGTAAAGCCTAATATATATATATATATATATATATATATATATATATATATATATATATATATATATATATATACTCTATTTCTCTACTATATATATATATATATATATATATACTATATATATATATATATATATATAGTTGTCACCACTCACGGGCGAGCCTATTCAGGAGAGTGTTACATAAAATTCATCCACTAGCGCAAATTACGCAGATGAGCTGGTGCAGGCTTTTAAAGTGGGTGATTTAATTCGGCAGGAAACACAGATGGAAGGGTTCCTGGAACAAGTGGCGGGAAAGAAGGAAGCACTGCAGCGAACTAGCCTGGGTTACCAATATCCACACAAAGCTCGTGCGCAGACAGAGCACCCCTTGTGTTACGAGAGGGCGTCGTAAGGGTGGTGGTACGCAAGAGTGGTAAGTTCCTCGAACACCTGCCGTTGCAATACCTATAGAGAGATAAAGTTCCAACATCGCGCCGCAAAGATAGAGGATCAAGTGAACTGGAAGGCGCCAGTTTATAAGCCTTTTATTGCTGACTCGACCCGTCCGAGCGCGTGAAACCAGGCTGAATGAGAACAGTACTCCATACAAAATTCGGATGAGGTGTATGGCTGAAATTAACTGAGAAAGGAGGAAAAATCTGCAGTCCCAAACAGAACTCCCAGTTTCTTTGAGGCCGCCCTAGCAACCGTTGGGTGATGTGAGGTTTCCAAGACATTTTTGTTTATGTTAAGGCCAAGGATGTTTATATTGTCAACAGGAGAGACAGGAACCGTCGAAGAGATAGGAAAAGTTAGAAGGTGTTTTAGAGAGGGAGGGTTTTGCTATTGTAGAGATGGGTTTTTAAAATTGAATTCACAAGGTTTGAGACGACCCCACTCGGAAATTCTATCAGATCAGCGAATAGAATCGGAATTAAGACGAAACAATTGAAGTAAAAGAGGGAGCAAATTGAAATGAGTTGAAGAATAGAGGTCGAGTCATCGGCATATGAGTGGATAGAGTTGGATGTGTATAGAGAAAGTCATTAATGAAAAATAGGAATAAAGTAAGGAGATAGACGGAACCCTGAGATTCACTATAGACAGAAAAAGAGTCGCTCCATCAAACACAGCCGATATTGAGCAACTTGAAAGGAAACTAGACATAAGTAAGCAAAGAGAAGGAGAAAACCCAAGGGAGGGGAGCTTTGAGAGCAATGACGCGTGCCATACCCGGTCAAATGCTTTGGATGTCAAGCGCCCCCACGCAAGTCTCCCCGTAGTTCTAAGAGCGAAAAACCATAATCGGTTAAATAGGAAAGTATATCGCCGGTAGACCTTGAACGCCGAAAACCGTACTGGCGATCGGAAAGTGAATGAGAAAGAGAATGAGATTCAGATGGTCTAAGAAATGAGAGTTGAAAAGGGTTTCAAATATCTTAGATAGAATACAAGTGAAAGCTATAGGGCGATAGTTAGAAGGATCAGAGCGGCTTCCTTTTTTCGGGATAGGTTGGGCATGTGCGTGCTTTAGCACTGAGGGAGAGTGCTACTATTGGGCATGAAATTATAGTTGAACGAGGGCCAGGGTCAGCACGTAAGCACATTCCCTCAAAACTCGAGGAGGAATGCATCAGACCACCGCTTTCCTAACGTTCATAGTCTCAAGCCATAACTGCCCGATCAAGTAATTACAGGCAAAGACGCAGGACACCTAAGGAGAAGGGAGGAATAGACGGAATGCCAGAATCGTCAGGAGTTGAGTTAGAGGAAAATAGGAGGTCGAAGAGATTGGCCTTCAGTTGGAAAGTTAGCAACAGAGCCATCAGATCGAATAAAGAGGAGGAAAGAGCAGATTTACAGAAGTTATGAAGATGTGTTTTTGGCAGAGGCCAGAAGATTTGTCAGTAGGAGAACCAAAGGAGTTGCTTTCGTTTGATGAAAGCCAACTTTATAAATCGAAGAGTAATCCCGGCAACGATGTCTGGCCAGACAGAAGAGTCCTTGAGAGTGATGGGAGAACGAAAATTTTCCACTCCCGATACGCGCTGTCTCTAGCCTAAATGGCAAGAGAACAAGCACGATCGAACCATGTGGATTATGAGGAGAGAAAGATTTAAGTCAGAGAAGGAATGAACCTGCTCATCCCTTCAACGATTACAGCTCACCTTGGCAGCGAAGCCGAAGCATCATCAGAGTTAAAGCAGTCATTCCAATTATAAGTTAGCGTAGAAGCGACCGCGAGGCCCCCAATCAGCCCCGATCAAAGTAGAAAAACGCATGGGGGCAGGATGGAGCTGTTAGAGAGAAAGTATTAAAATTAAGAGATATTAGGTTGTGGTCAGATTAACCAATAGGGAGCAGAAGGTGGTGTATTTATAGAAGAAGGACTGGTGGTGAAACATAGATCAAGTGTGTTCCAGGGTGGTTGGGACTATCGGAATGTGTGTCGGTTCTTTCATTAGTTGCTCCAGATCGTTAAGAATGCTGAATGATTGGCCTCCCTCCTCACCAAAATTCAGTATGAAGGACCCCAACCATTCAGTGTTGGTGTACATTGAAATCCCCTAAATAGAGGACCTCCGTATTTGGATGAGAAGATATAACAGTCTCGCGAGTAGTAGTAAGATATTCAAAGAAGGAGTGAAAATATGTTCTGTTAGGAGAACAGTAGCAGTATATATATATATATATATATATATATATATATATATATATATATATATATATATATATATATATATATATATATATATATATATATATATATATATATATATATAATATATATATATATATATATATATATATATATATATATATATATATATATATATATATATATATATATATATACTGTGGACTTGGTCAGTCAGAGGAGGTGTGTTCTGACTGTGTTATACCATTTTAGTTTTTTTTTGCTTATTTTTTGTTTATTTTTTTGCTAATTTTTTTTTGTATTATAAATAGTGTTATGTATCTATTTTTAATTAAATTAGTTCTTTTAGTTAACTTATAGGTTTCCAAGACATTTTTTGTTTAAGCCAAGGATGTTTATATTTTCAACAGGAGAGACGAAAGAACCGTCGAAAGAGATAGGAAAGTTAGGTTTCTTAGAGAGGGAGATTTGTAGAAGTTGGGTTTCTAAAGAATTAAATTTCACAAGGTTGAGACGACCCCACTCGGAAATCCTATCCAGATCAGCGAGAATAGAATCGGAAAGATTAAGACGAGAGAAAATTCTAGACGTAAAAGAGGGAGCAGAATTGAAATAAGTTAAAGAATGAAGGGTCGAGTCACCGGCATATGAGTGGATAGTTATATGTGCAGGTGAGATCATTAATGAAAAGCAGGAATAAAGTAGATGATAAGACAGAAACCTGAAGAACACCACTATTGACAGAAATAGAAGTAGACTCCCCATCAACAACAACCGCTATTGAGCGATTTGAAAGAAAGCTAGACATAAGTAAGCAAAGAGAAGGAGGAAACCAAAAGAAGGGGAGCTTGGAGAGCAGTGATCCGGTCAAATACTTTGGATATGTGATGTGCCACTACGCAAGTATCCCCGTAGTTCCTAAGGACGGAAAACCATAAATTTGTTAAATAGGAAAGTATATCGCCAGTAGACCTCAAGCGCCGAAAGCCGTACTGGTGATCGGAAAGAAGGGAATAAGATTTTAGATGGTCTAAGAAATGAGAATTGAGAAGGGTTTCAAAGATCTTAGATAGAATTCAAGTGAGAGCTATAGGGCGATAGTTAGAAGGATCAGAGCGGCTTCCTTTTTTTCGGAATAGGTTGGACATATACGCGCTTCCAACAATGAGAAAAGTGCTAGTATTGAGGCATAGAGAATATAGTTGGGCGAGGTCAGCACGGAAGCACATTCCCTCAAAACTCGGGGAGGAATGCCTCTCGCCTTCCAAACATTCATATATTTCAGGAGCCCATGCACGATCAAATGAAATCACACAGGCAAAGGCTCCCGAGACATGATAAGGAGGAGGAAGAGTATTGCTAGAATCGTCCAGGGTTGAGTTGGAGGAAAATTGGAGGCCAGTTGGAGTTTTAGCAACAGAACCATCAGAGCGATAAGAGGAGGAAAGGATGATTTACAGAAGTTGTTAAGAGATGCTTTTGGCAATAGGCCAGAAGGTACATCAGTGGAGGGCTTAAGGAGGTTAGAGCACTGACTGCGTAGAAAATCTTTGCTGAAGAGTATCACTGCAACGATTTCTAGCTGGGCAAGAATTGAGGTGATAGGAGAACGAGAATTTTTCCACACCCGATACGCACTGTCTCTAGCCTAAATGAGCAGAGAACAAGCACGATCGAACCATGGATTTTGAGGAGAAAAAGATTTAGTCGAAGGAATGAACTTGCTCATCCCATCAACGATTACAGCTCCCACTTTATCGGCAGAAGCTGAAGCGTCTCCAGAGATTTGAGATTTTAAAAAAAAAAAAATATTAAATGCAATAAATAGTATTAAAGAAGAATTCTCGCA
>JABUQX010122781.1:52500-65000 GCA_015478945.1 Trachelipus rathkii | reverse complement strand
TGGATAGCGTTGGAATCTTGACATACAAACACCTACAATCCTCTGGAGCTTTAGGGTTAAAGTTTCGGGTCAGAAGATGCTGTACTAACTGACAGTCCAGGGAGTTGTTATATATATATATATATATATATATATATATATATATATATATATATATATACTATATATATATATATATATATATATATATATATGATAAAAATTATAACGGATACACGTTAGTGTAAATTAGTAAATATAGTGTATATCAAACGAAAGTTTATGTTGTGACATGTCGGTGTTGCTTGACTTTGGTTGGTTGCTCCTGTAACCCAAGAGCACCCAAGCTGGGGTTCCAAGCACCTTTTTAAGTATTTAAATAAGTACCGAGTTGCAAAGCAGTGATATCGAAGCAGTAGACTTGAAAACTGTTCCGAGATGCCTACTTTTTTGGGGATGCGAATAGGTCTAGTGGTAGAGCCTCCTGTATTCTTACATTGTCTAACGGCGACGCTGTTGTCGATGGTTCGATTCCTGCCGCGAGCAAATTTTTTCTCCTTATTATTCCTAATTTGTCGCAACTGGTCTGTTGTGCCCATGTCGGTGTTGCTTTCCTTTGGTTGGTTGCTCCTGTAACCCAAGAGCACCCCAGCAGAATGCAGTGTACTCCCAACAGGGGTTTCATGCACCCTTCTATAGATTTAAAAAGGTACAGAGTTTCAAATCAGTAATACCGAAGCAAGCAGGAGACTTGAAAACCGTTCCGAGATGCCTTGTTTTTGGGGGCAGTCAGATCGGTCTAGTGGTAGAGACTCCTGTACATTGTCTAACGGCGACGCTGTTATCGATGGTTCGATTCCTGCGAGTAAAATTTCAGTCTTATTATTGCTAATTTGTCGCAAGAATCCTGGTGTACACATGTCGGTGTTGCTTGACTTTTGTTGGTTGCTCCTACAACCCAAAAGCACCCCAGCAGGGGTTTCAAGCACTTTTCTATGGATTTAAATAAGTACCAAGTTTCAAAGCGATGAAATCGAAGCAGGAGACTTGAAAACTGTTCCGAGATGCCTTCTATTTTGGGGAGGCGAATCGGTCTACTGGTAGAGCCTCCTGTACATTGTATAACGGCAACGCTGTTGCCGATGGTTCGATTTCTGCCGCATGCAAAATTTTTCTCAGTCTTATTATTGCTAATATGTCGCAAGAAGCCTGTTGTGCCCATGTCGGTGTTGCTTGACTTTGGTTGGTTGCTCCTGTAACATAAGAGCACCCCAGCTGGGGTTCCAAGCACTCTTCTTTGGATTTAAATAAGTACCAAGCTTCAAAGCTGTGATATCGAAGCAAGCAGGACACTTGAAAACTATTACGAGATACCTTCTTTTTGGGGGAGGCGGATTGGTCTAGTGGTAGAGCCTAATTGACATTGTCTAACGACGACGCTGTTCTCGATGGATCGATTCCTGCCGCGAGCAAAATTTTTATCAGTCTTATTGTTGTTTATTTCTCGCAACAAGCCTGTTGTGCCCATGTTGGTGTTGCTCCTGTAATCCAAGAGCACCCCTGCACCCCTGTGTAGTCCCAGGAGGAGTTCCAAGCACATTCTTAATATTTAAATAAGTACAGAGTTTCAAAGCAGTGATATCGAAGCCGGAGACTTGAAAACTGTTCCGAGATGCCTTCCTTTTTGGGGAGGCGGATCGGTCTAGTGGTAGAGCCTCCTGTACATTGTCTAACGCTGTTGTCGATGGTTCGATTCCTGCCGAAAGCAAAATTTTTCTCCGTCTTATTATTCCTAATTTGTCGCAACTAGCCTTTTGTGCCCATGTTGGTGCTGCTTGACTTTGGTTGGTTGCTCCTGTAACCCAAGATCACCACAGCAGAATGTAGTGTATTCCCAGCAGGGGTTTCATGCACCCCTCTATAGATTTAAAAAAGTACCGAGTTTCAAAGCAGTGATACCGAAGCAAGCAGGCGACTTGAAAACCTTTCCGAGATGCCTTCTCTTTGGGAGCAGTAGTAGTAGAGAAAATTGTCTAACGGCGACGCTGTTGTCGATGGTTCGATTCCTGCCGCGAGCAAAATTTTTCTCCGTCTTATTATTGCTAATTTGTAGCAACAAGCCTGTTGTGCCCATGTCGGTGTTGCTTGACTTTGGTTAGTTATCCTGTAATTCAAGAGCACTCCAGCAGATTGACGTGTAGCCCCAACAGGGGTTCCAAACACCCTTCTAAGGATTTAAATAAGTACCGAGTTTCAAAGCAGTGATATCGAAGCAGGAGACTAGAAAACTGTTCCAAGAAGACGGATCGGTCTAGTGGTAGAGCCTCCTGTACATTGTCTAACGGCGACGCTGCTGTCGATGGTTCGATTCCTGCCGCGAGCAAAATTTTTCTCCGTCTTATTATTGCTAATTTCTCGCAGCAAACCTGTTGTGGTCATGTTGGTGTTGCTAGACTTGGTTGGATGCTTCTGTAATCCAAAAGAGCCCCAGGAGAATGCCGTGTAGCCCCAGCAGGAGTTTCAAGCACCCTTCTGGTTTAAATAAATACCGACGTTTCAACCTACCATATGTCTAACGGCGACGCTATTTCATTGTTCCGATTCCTGCTGCGAGCAAAATTTTTCTCCGTCTTATTATAGTTAATTTGTCGCAACATGCCTGTTGTACCCATGTCGGTGTTTCTTGACTTTCGTTGGTTGCTCCTGTAACCTAACAGCAACCCCAGCTGGGGTTCCAAGCACCCTTCTATGTATTAAATAAGTACCGAGCTTCAAAGCAGTGATATCGAAGCAGGAGACTTGAAAACTCTTCTGAGATGCCTTCTTGTTGGGGGAGACGGATCGATCTAGTGGTAGAGCCTTCAGTACGTTGTCTAACGGTGACGCTGTTTCGGATGGTTCGATTCTGCCGCGAGCAAAGTTTTTCTGCACTATTGGCATAATTGTCTTATAAAGCCTGTGTCCCAATGCGATGTTTCCTTTACTTTGGGTGGCTGCTCCTGTAATCCAAGAGCACCCAGCAGAATGCCATGTACCTCCAGCAGGGGTTCCAAACACCTTTCTATGGATTTGAATAAGTACCGAGTTTCAAAGCAGTGATGTTGAAGCAAGCAGGAGACTTGAAAACTGTTCCGAGATGCCTTCTTTTGGGAAGACATATCGATGCAGTAATAAACCAAATGGACATTGTAAACGGCGACGCTCTTGTCGATTCCTGGCAAGGAAAAATTTTATTCGATCTTATTGTTGCTTAATTTCTCTGCACAAGCCAGTTGGTACATGTTGGTTGTTGCTAGACTTGGTTGGTTACTTCTGTAATCCAAGAACACCCAAGCAGGAGTTTCAGGCAAACTTCTTTGGATTTAAATAAGTACAGAGTTTCAAAGCAGTGAAATCGAAGCAAGAGACTTGAATCCTGTTCCGAGATGCCTTCCACTTTGGGGAGGCGGATCGAGTGGTTGAGCCTCCTGTATCTTTTCTAACGGCGACATGTTGCAGATGGTTATATTCCTGCAGGCAAAGAATTTTTCTGTCTGTGTGCTAATTTGACACAACAAACCTCTTAGTGCCCATGTCAATTGCTTGACTTTGGTTGAGTTCATCTTACAACTAGGCACCAGAAGAATGCTTGCGATAGTAGCCAATGGATATTACTTACTTCAATATTATTTAAATAAGTACAGAGTTTCAAAGCAGTGATATCGAAGCAAGGAGACTTGAAAACTGTTCTGAGATGCCATCTTTTGTGGAAGAGGCGGATCGGTCTAGTGGTAGAGCCAAATGGACATTGTCAAACGGCGACACTGTTGTCGATGGTTATATTCCTGCAGTGAGCAAAATTTTAATCCGTCTTATTGTTGCTAATTTTTCGCAACAAGCCCGTTGTGCCCATGTTGGTGTTGCTAGACTAGGTTGGTTGCTTCTGTAATGCAAGAGCACCCCAGCAGATGTTTCAAGCACCATTCTTTGGATTTAAATAAGTACCGAGTTCCAAAGCGAGATATCAAAGCAGGAAACTTGAAACTTGTTCCGAGATGCTTTCCTTTTTGGGGAGACGGATCGGTCTAGTGGTTGAGCCTCTTGAACATTGTTTAACGGCGACGCTGTTGTCGATGGTTCAATTTCTCCCAACAATTCTTCATCTGTCTGTATCGAACCTAATTTGTCACAACAAGCCTGTTATGCACATGTCGGTGTTGCTTGACTTTGGTTGGTTGCCCTAGAGCATCCCAGCAGAATGCCTTGTAGCCCAAGCAGGGGGTTCCAAGCACCCTTCTATGAATTTAAATAAGTACAGAGTTTCGAAGCAGGAGACTTGAAAGCTCTTCCGAGATGCCTTCTTTTTTGGGGAGGCGGATCGGCCTAGTGGTAAAGCCTACTATACATTGTCTAACGGCGACGCTATTGTCGATGGGTTCGATTCCCGACGCGAGCAAAATTTTTCTCCGTCTATTGTTGCTAATTTGCCGAAACAAGCCTGTTGTGCTCATGTCGGTGTTGCTTGACTTTGGTTGGTTGCTCCTGTAACCCAAGAGCATACTATGGATTTAAAGTACCGAATTTCAAAGCAGTGATATCGAAGCAGGAGACTTGAAAACTCTTACGAGATGCCATCTTTTTTGGGGGAGGCTGATCGGTCTAGTGGTTGAGTCTCTCGTACATTGTCTAACGGCGAAGCTGTTGCCGATAGTTCGATTCCTGCCGCGAGCAAAAATTTTCTCTTATTATTTCTAATTTGTCACAACAAGCCTGTTTGCTGTGACCATGTCGATGTTGCTTGACTTTGGTTAGTTGCTCCTGTAACCCAAGAGCACCCCAGCAGGAGTTTCATGCACAATTCTATAGATTTAAATAAGTACTGAGTTTCAAAGCAGTGATATCGAAGCAAGCAGGAAACTTTAAACCTTCCGAGATGACTTCTTTTTTGGGGAGGGCAGATCTGTTTAGTGGAAGAGCCTCCTATAAATTGTCTACGGCGACGCTGTTGCCAATGGTTCGATTCCTGCCGCGAGCAAAATTTTTCTCCGTCTTATTAATCCTAATTTGTCGCAACAAGCCTGTTGTGCCCATGTCGGTGTTGCTTGACTTTGGTTGGTTGCTCCTGTCACCCAAGAGCACCTCATCAGAATCCCGTGTAGCCGCAAGCAGGGGTTCCAAGCACACTTTTATGGATTTTAATAAGTACAGAGTTTCAAAGCAGTGATATCGAAGCTGGAGATTTGAAAATTGTTCCGAGATGCCTTCTTTTTGGGGGAGGCTGATCGGTCTAGTGGTAGAGCCTCCTGTACATTGTCTAACGGAGACGCTGTTGTCGATGGATCGATCCCTGCCGCGAGCAAAGTTTTTCTCCGTCTAATTATTGCTAATTTTTCGCAACAAGCCTGTTTGTTGTGCCCATGTCGTTGTTGCTCGGCTTTGGTTGGTTACTCTTCTAACCCAAGAACACCCAGCAGGGGCCCATGCACACCTCTATGAATTTAAATAAAAACCGACTTTCAAAGCAGTGATATCGAACCAGGAAACTTGAAGACTGTTATGAAATTCCATCTTTTTTGGGGAGACGGATTGGTCTAATGGTAGAGCCTCCTGTACATTATCCGAGGGCGACGCAGTTGTCGATGGTTCAATTCCTGCCGAGCAAAATTTTTCTCCGTCTTATTATTGCTAATTTGTAGCAACAAGCCTGTTGTGCTCATGTCAGTGTTGCTGAACTTTGGTTGGTTGCTCCTATAACCCAAGAGGGTTACGCGATTATTTACGAATATAAGTTTGGTCTTTATACCTTTATTATGAAACCAATGAAGAATTATCTGGGAATCTGAAAAAATATTCAGTTCTTTAAATTTAACTCCAGATAGACTACTTAGTACTTGAGGCAGACATTTTAGTGCCAGAAATACTGATAAAAGTTCCAAGCAGGGAAGAGTTTTCCCTTTTGCTGGTGCTACTTTGCCCTTTGCCCATAGAATTTTAGGACCTTCAGATTCAGACGAAACAAACAGCAAATCCATAAGCGACAGAACTTGCATCACAGAATATGTTGATTAAATTGGAGTCACTAGCCTCCAATGATGATCTTTTAAAAGAAATCTCTTTTATAGAATTAAGGTCTTTACTCAGCTTCTTCCACTGATCCTTAATCTCAGGAGCGACTATGTCATCCCACCCCATCTCCACCTCCCAGGTTTTCTTCATAAGAAGACGGCCTTTAATGGTAACAGGAAGGTATAAAGAAAGGGGTTCAAAAATCTTAGAGATTTCCGACAGAAGCTGTCTTTTTGTAGAGACATCTCCAAGAGAAAAGTCACTTAAGCTCAGTGTCTAGACTGGTGTTGTATAGATATCCCAACACCCTTTCCTCATCACACTGATGAGAAACAATTTTGCCCTCCTCTTCAAATAATTTCTTGAGTTCAGGACAATTAGTGTTCCATGAACACAAGTTGAAACCCGCTCATGCGCAGTGGCCTTTTGATAAATATCTTTCAGTTCCTCAACAGATGAGGAAGAATATATAAAATTGTCAACGTAAAGATTATTTGAAGGAGAGGTACAGAGATCGGGTGGGTATTTCTTGGCATGATGCTGAATCACAGCGCCCAATATGTGGACTGACCACTTCGATAAAAGATTCTCAGTGGTAGCGAAAGTAATTAACTTACCATCTTCCTCCCCCAAAAAAAACAGAACCGATTTCGGTCCTCTTCTAGTTTTAGTCGGATTTGAAGGAAGGCCTTAGATATATCAGACAAGACAATGTACTTGTTCGTTCTGAAAGAGATTAATAATTTGAAAAGGGAGGCGATTAAGTCCACCCCTGGATAAGAAGCCTGGTTTCAAAGGATTATCTCCTATCTTCAAACTACGGTTAAATACAGGTCTGATTTTGTCGTGATCTGTAAAGCTGTTTTAAAACTGGTCTGTGAGGAATCCAGATGAATTTGTGGAAATCTTTTGGCTCTACCTCCACAGACTCGATAATGCCTTCTTTTTTATAATCTCTGAATATGTCCCCATACATTTCTACTAATCCTTGAGCAGTAAGTTTCTTGCATTGTTGCAAGAGCAATGTGGTGATTAGACGGGACCTGCTCCAGAATATTCTGAAACCACGGAAGTTCTACGTGGTATTTTCCGTCACGAAATTCAATCCCCTCGTGAAACTTTTTAATAAAAAGTTAATCTATAGAACCTTGGCCACTCTTCATTTATGCCTAGAGACTAATTTGTATAGGCTCTCCAGGCCCAAGTCTAAATCTGACTCAGTGTGAGTGTGCATGAGCGGTTTACTTTCACTAAATTGATTATGTACTCAGGGACGTTTGTGACAGATTTTCTAATATTTGATTGCATGGGGACTATTTCATTATGTCAAAATCTTTTGACAGGTTTTCTTGACGGATGTTTCTCCCAAAGATTATTCCTTCCTGGGTAGGTGTTAAAAAAGATTTAACAGGCCCAAATGGGACGTACCCATGACACGTTTCAAGGGCACAGCCCCGAAGACATGTCACTGTTTTCATGTGTTTTAAAAGATGCAGAGCATCGATTCCTATTAACCCCATTATATTCGATACTTTGTCACCATGTCTACCTTTATAATGACTATCAGCAATATTATATCCATTTTGTGATATATTATGAATAGCTCCTATGAGGCCTTTGACCTCAAAGCTGACATCCAGTTGAGGGTCAATATTTACTGGTAGACTTTGAAACTTCCCACAACATATAGCCATTTCTAATTCAATGGACCGTAAAGATCTTAATTGCTCTCCCAAAAATTATTTTATATGACTTTGGGGAACCTGCAAAGACGATATTAATATCTAACTTTTTAAGTATTCTTTCATGAAAGTAAGATCGTGATCCTAAATCTTAAAACACTTTTACTGGGACTATTTTGTTCCCTTTTTTAATTTTGAGTGTGTTGGTAGAATATTTTGGGAAGACTTAACACCTGAATTTATGCAGATATTACTACTTTCAATAGGGTTAATTTGTTTAACAGAAACGTTTGTTGAAGGGCCACTATTTTGTGGAGCCACCAGGTGACCCGTTTTTGTTATTACAGCTTGAAAGCATTGAACTACAATATGAGTCTTTTTTTCACATTTCCCACATGTTTGACTAATTCCATATTTTTTCGCAGGACATTCATTCGTGAAATGCTTTTTACTTGAGCATCTGAAGCATAAACTTTGCTCCCTACAACGGTCTTTCTTTGCTTCAGGAGAAGAATGTGTTCCACAGGAAACCATAGAATGATTACCTTCACAAAATTTACAATGAGAAGTGTAAGCATTAATTTTTCCCCCCACCAGTTTTGGTTTTAAGCGCATCATTATTGCTACCCCGGTTATAAGATTTTACACATTCTTTTGAGGACGAGGTATACTACATGTTGATTTAGAAGACTTTCGCTCGTGAAACATCTGATTATGACGTTCAGAGCTCTTTTCTTTTTTAAATGTCGATTGACTTTTCTTTTCCCTTCTCCATTAATTTTAACACAAACGATTTCGTAAAATGACATTTATAGAAAGATAATCTGCCTGCGTTAGAAACAAGTTCACGCAGAAACTCCACAGGTAATTTGCCAGACTCTTCAAAAAAAAAATCAAGCCCAAACTCCTTGAGCTCATGGATACGCTCTGACCTCTGAAATGAACATTCTTATCTCTTCAAGATTGGGATTATCTAAAACAGGCAGCATCAATTTTGTGAAACAACGAATCAATTATATAAGATTCATCGAGAATTATATAAAATTCATTCTTTAAAATTTCAAGTGCCACCTACAAATTTTCATTGATGTTAGGCAATTGCTCAATGTCTTTTAGGGCACCACCAGACAGCAAAGATATCAAGTACTGCAGTTTTGCAGTATCCGAAACATCTTTTCTAGTTCCATATATATTATGGAGCGAGACCAAGAATGTGCGGAAAGTGTGTCACCTTTAAATTCTTGACACTTAATAGCAGCAATCTATTTCCTGCTTCCGACTGTCAACTCTTGAAAAGACTGCATTTCATGGTGCGTTACCGCTCCCTCTCGAGAATTTATTGAAGGCGCAGAAGGGGAATATCTCATTCTGAGGCTTCATATTCAAGAACAACTTTTCGTTTCGCATATGGTAATGACAAGTCTCTGTTATTTCCTCACCCATAAAACTTCAATTTGATCATCAACACATTTTGCTTCAAGTATCTGCTTTATGCCAGCTAACTTTAAAGAAATGATTATCGTCGTCGTCATCGGATGAAAGGTCCATGATGCTTTTGAATAGGAGAGTAATTTTCCTTCTAATTACTGATATTGATCTATTAATTGGGGTCAACTTAGTTTTAACTTCTGTAATGAGATTATTTTTCTCTTCTTCAGAGAGGGAGACTACGTTTTCTTCCCCCAAATCCCCTTGCAAACTCTCCAATTCGCACATCTGACTTGCAGAGGCTTTGTTGAAGCGAGGCATGATTAAATAAATAAAAACTGAAAAACGCAAGAAAGTCAAAAAATGCTAAACAATAAATACGCAATATCAAAAAACGCTAAACGATAAATATGCAAAAATTAAAAAAAAAAAAAAAAAAAACATAGTCTATATGCAACTGTAACAGCAAAATTATCCCCCCCCCACAAAAAAAATGCAAGTACGCAAACCCCCAATTAAATTTAATTCGTAATTTTTTTTTCTTTCCAAGAAGAATATATATATATATATATATATATATATATATATATATATATATATATATATATATATATATATATATATATATATATATATATATATATATATATATATCCAAACATATTTTTTAAAAAAATTTCCTCCCAAGCGGAGTATAAAATAAAGGCAACAATATCTTCCTAAACCAAATATAGTCGACATATATATATATATATATATATATATATATATATATATATATTACAACATAAGGTATATATATATATATATATATATATATATATATATATATATATATATTATGACGGGACCACCAACCAACTACGGCATTTACGAAGGTAGGTCAATGAATATATTTTTTGAATGATTTAGATTGCACTAGAATCTCGCCAAGGGAAGTTGAAGAATAAGGTTGCTGTGAAAAAAGGATAAGTAACAAAAAAAGAAGAAACATTTCCCGATATCGGTGAGTTATAAACTTTGTTGTTTTTTTAGTAAGAATTTTTACTGTTTTGGAAAAAGTAAATTCGTAGCTATAAAATGTTTTGCATTTTAGGGAATGAGTTTTGGAGCTATAATCTTGGAATCATTGTCAAAGCCGTGCACCGATTACGAAGGAATAAATTCATCTCAGCAGTAGTTACCTCGATAGATGGGTATGGAATGCGAAATCTCCTCAGATGAAACAATTCAGGAAAGTTATCTATTATACGGGTTTGGAGTTACTTATGAAGTAGCAGTGAGTGACAAATAAGTTATAGGACTTAAAAACTGTAAGTGTTTTCTTTTGTGTTAACATTGAAGTGCTTGAGTAACGATTTAATGGATTAAGCATTTTCTAAACTTTTTAATGATTAACTAAAGTGAAGTCCTATTATTGCCTAATTTTGAACATTGTCAGGCACTAACCTGAACAAAAATAAAGGTGATTAAGGTTCTTAAAACTATTACAAGTTTGGTGACTAAATTAATAAAGTGACATTTTTAAATAATATTTATTTATTGTATTGAGTAAAGGTTACCGATGATATTATATTTAATGCTCTCTTTTGTCGTTTAAAAGTATTAATGTCTGCGCCTCTCCTCAGTTGTCCTGCCTTGAACCTCGATCGATGAAGAAGACCTTGCCTCCGTTTGTGTATAATATTTAGTAAAGGATTATTTAATATATATAAGTTAGAAGGAATTATTTATTGGTTTATTTGTTATTTATATGCATTTATTATAATATGAAAATTGTGGCGTATTTCTCATTACCTCCTTCCATTTTTGCAAAAATATATATGGGACCTGTTTGGTTTTAAGGGTCCAGAGTTTCAAAGTTATCGGAGACGTCCGGTAACATTTTTTGGTGGCTCATAGCGATTTTGGAACGAACATTTGGTATTTGCAAAATGGAAGGGAGGAAGAAATTGAGTCCATTAAATAAACCAGGCAATAAAAGTACTTGAACATAAAACGTACTAAATGTATATATAGATATACATTAAATCGTTCAACAATTTATATTAACGTACTGAGGCAAAATTATTTTAAATATATGGCATAGATGTATATTTAAACGGAGCTTCGTTCGTATGTACGTATAGCTGAAATGCGTGACGTCATACTCTGACGTGGGAGTTTGCGTAAGTGACGTATACTCTGACGTCACACTGCGTATGTTACAGTTATATGATATATATATATATATATATATATATATATATATATATATATATATATATATATATATATATATATATATATATATATATATATATATATTCGTGTGTTTGTATAGTGTTTTGAAAGCTGGCAATATATGTAATAAAACTGGCTACTTGGCAGGGTATTAAATAGTCTATGGGGAATAATTTTAGTTTTTTCAGTTTGAAGATAAGTTTGTTGTGACAACATGTGTTTTAATCACTAATAATGTCTATTTTATATTTTAATGATTTAATAGGTGATGAAAGTCCTTTATTGGCTTTTTTTTTTGCAAATCTAACAAGCAGAAAAAAGAGTTTGATACAATCTGATATTTCATGCGAGTTTAATAAACAAGGTGAGAAATATAACTTTTATTGTAAGTTATGTAAATTAAACTAAAAAAATTATGGCTGATATTAGAAGAGATGAAGGATTTTAAATTTTTTTTGAAGCCCTCGAAAAATTTCAAACTTGTTGACGTAATATATATATATATATATATATATATATATATATATATATATATATATATATATATATATATATATATATATTTATATTCATATTATTTTAAAAACAAAACAAAACTTGACAAGGGAGGTATGTCATGGCTGGGATATTGATAAACCAACTAAGAAGAGATGACGAGGACCAAGATATTTGTAAAGGTTTGTTTGAGACCGGATTGCCAAGGTATAAGAAGTAAAGGAAAAAGTCCCAGATTGGTACGTATAGGTTTAATTAAGCATTTTATTTAAAGTATTTTATTTCGTGTTAAGAAGTGAAATTAACAGGCATTTATTTTATTTCTAGGGGACTGATGTGGGGGCAATGTTAAGCTTGAGCATGGAAAGATTTTGAGTGCAATTTGAGACTGTATTTTGGATCACCCTGTTGGACAGTCCGAGTTTAATGATAGAGGTTTTAGAGCATGGACGTGACCAGGATTAACAAGGGAGCAATATTTGATGCTCCACAATAAGGTTAAAAATTGCAAAACTGGCAGACATGATAAACTTGTTAAAGAAAAGCTCTTCCCGGTTTAAAATTATTGTAACTCGTGAGGTGTGAGTTATCCTGGTTTGTTACTATTGTTACGGCATTTTAATCAGGCAGGTTACGTGACAAGTTGGG
>JABUQX010122781.1:40000-45000 GCA_015478945.1 Trachelipus rathkii | reverse complement strand
TATAAATATAATAATAATATATATTATATATAATAATATATAATAATAATAATAATATATGTATATATATAATAATAATAATAATAATATATAATAATAATATATATATATATATAAGAATATATATATGTATAGAAAGAAATATATGTAATAATAATAATAATAATAATAATAATAATAATAATAATATGTATGTAATAATATATAATATAATATAAAGATATATATATAATAATAATAATAATAATATATAAGTAATAATATGTATGTATATTATGTAATAATAATAATAATAACAATATATGTAATATAAATTATACATGTATGTAATAATATGTATATGTAAATATAAAGATATGTATATATATATAGAAGATATGTATGTATGTAATAATAATATTAATAACAATAATATATATATATATATAATAATAATAATAATATAATATATGTAATAATATATATAATAATATATATATATAATAATATATATATGTATAGAAAGATAATATGTAATATGTATAATAAATAATAATATTAACATATATATATATATATGTATATATATAAAGATAATATATATATATATGAAAATATATAATGTAATAATAATAATAATATAATATATATAATATATAATAATAATAATAATAATAATATATATATTATAAGAATATATATACTATATAAAAATATAATGTAATGTAATGTAATAATAATAATATATATGTATATGTATATATATATAATATATATGTATAGTAATAATAATAATATATATAAATCTTAAAGATAATAATAATAATATATATATAATATGTAATAATAATAATATATATATATATATGTAAAAATAATATATATATATATATATATATCATATGTATATATACTAACAATAACAGCAATAATATGCTAATATATATATATATATATGTATATAGAAGATAAAATTCTAATATCTCATATAATATAATAATAATAATATATAAGATAATAATAATATAATAATAATAATAACATATTAAAATATATATATATATATCTTATAATATATAAAGATAATAATAATAATAATAATATAATAATAAATAATAATATATATAATAATAATATATATATATCATAATATATATATATGTATATGTAATAGATATATCAAATATATATATATATATAATATATATATATGTATATATGTATATACTAAATGTATATATATATATATATGTATATATAATAATAATAATAATAATATAACATATGTAATAATATATATATATACTATATATATATATATATATATAATATATATATATATGTAAAATATATATATATAATATATGTATATATAATATAATAATAATAATAATAATAATATATAATAATAATAATATACAATAATAATAATAATAATAATATAATAATATAATATATATAATGTAATAATAATATGTATAATAATAATAATAATAAATATAATTATATATGTAAACAATAATATATGCTTATATATTATATATAATGTATATGTATATAATATATATATATATGATATGTATGTCTGTAATATATATATATATATATATATATATATATATATATATATATATATATATATATATATCTTTATATATATATATATATATATTTATATATATATATATATATATAATATATATACATAATATATATATATATATATATATATATATATATATATATATATATATATATATATATATATATATATATATATGTATATGTTTTTATAAAATTTTTCTTATTCAAGTGAAATATTAACAATTTTTTTTACTTATTCAAATCAAAAATTGTTTATTATTAGTAGACCTTATTTAAGAGAAATCTAGGCTAGGTATCCGTTGGGGGCGACGATCCATCTCGGTTAGGTTTAGGTTTTTACAACCACGATTCATCCAGGTTAGGTCGTACTTTACGGCTTTAAGTTTAGGTTAGGATAAAGTGTGTGGTTAAGAGTAGACGCAGATTTACTATGTATATATATATATATATTTATATATATATATATATATATATATATATATATATATATATATATATATATATATATATATCTATATATATATTTATATATATATTAAGACACTTAAATAAAATAAATAAATCAAAAAAATTTCTATATATATATATATATATATATATATATATATATATATATATATATATATATATATATATATATATATATATATATATATATAACTGATGAAATGGATGCTACGCTACTTCTGACGTCACAGTATAACGTGACGCACGAAGACTCTGACGTTAGACTATGACGTCACGCTCTTCAGGTATTCTCGAACCTCTATGCTAACTTTTCCTATGTAATATATATATATATATATATATATATATATATATATATATATATATATATATATATATATATATATATATGTATGGACAAAATTACTTAACGCCCACGGGTTCAGACTCGGATCAAAAAAATTTTCTGGGTATCGATATTTTATTTTCAGTATCGAATCAACGGTATTTTTTTTTTTTACTTTGTTCTTTCAAGGGTTAGGTTGGGTTAGGTTGTTAGGTTAGGTGGTCAGGAAAAAAATTTTCATTTCGACCCTAAAACCTCTATTTGTATCATAGAGGCTACCTGTGAAAATTTTTTTTTGATCTGAGCTCCCGTTTCAGAGAATTAGAAGTTAAAAGTAAAACATATATATATATATATATATATATATATATATATATATATATATATATATACATATATATATATATATATATATATATATATATATATATAGATATATAACATATATATATATATATATATATATATATATATATATATATATATATATATATATATATATATAGATATAAGATATAGATATAAATATAGATATAGATATAGATATATATATATATATATAACATATACATATATGTATATATATATATATATATGCTCATATATATATATATCTCTAGAGAAGAGAGAGAGAGAGGGGAGAGAGGAGAGAATTTCTTTCATTTTCAGTTATCTTTAGGTAATTAATTTTTCAATTATATATGGTTTCAATATAAACTGATACAATACCATACAGTGTGTATGCAAGGCAGTACCGTGAATGCATTGCCAGACGGCTCACTTCTAATGCGCTTTTTGAGCGGATTTATAGAGTAATAACAACTTACTCACGTATCAGACCAATCTGTTTAAAAGGCTGAGAAAGAACATTGATGCTTAATAATATAATTGCTGAAATAATATGATTATTGAGTTCATGTTCTTCTTGGAAAAATTCTAATGCAAAATCAAAAGCAACATACTATTCATAGCCTAGGTTAAATAAAATTGTATTGCAAAGGTGTCAAATTTAGAAAAAAAAGTACAAAAATATCATTGCCTGCTTATCTAGGATTTGGCCAACATATATATATATATATATATATATATATATATATATATATATATATATATATATATATATATATAATAATTATATATATATATATATATATATATATATTTTTAAACGTAGTTTATGACTACGGATTACAGACTTCTTAAGTTTTTAGCAAAGTTTGACTATAGCCGTTTTGCTATAAAAGAAATAAACTATAAAAGAAATAAACTTTTACTTATAACGCAAAAAGATTTTTCTAGTTCGAGTTTGAAATATCCAAAAAAAATCATACGTTAAACTACACACTTTTTTGCGTCAAAGTTTACTTTACAATTCAGAAAGGTTTACGCAAGATAACTGCAGTATAAGTCTGCAGTGAGAAAATAAATTTTCAAGTTAATTGGTTGCTTCTAAAGACAAAAACTTTAGGACCAAAATTGTCTCAAGTGAAGAAAAACCTTAAAAAAACAAATTATCTCAATATAAAACAATCGTTGATTGTTTTGTATTTTATTATACACGTTAATGTAAAGGTTGATTATATTACGTAATTTATTGATTAATTTGCTTATGTTATGCAATTTTCAGTTTGAGTCACGATTAACTCGATGCAACCTAGATCACGTTTATTGCAAATAAAGAATATTTGCTCTCTATAACGCAATGTTAGTAGATTAGAGTTTTTATTTTCCTAAAGGCTGAGGCAGTTTAATGTTTGCATAAACTAAACTTTTTCGAAAAAGCCGATTGAGAAAATTGTGGTTTCTCACAGCTTGAAACGACTATTAAGTAAAATCGTTTCAAGCCTACAAGATTTTTAGTTTGTGTCGTTGTTAGAAAAATAGGTCTGACTAGCTTAAAGGTTAGACTATTCTCCAAAAGCAACTTGAGATTAAGTCAGATTGTTCGCAAATACAGTACAAGTGCAAGTCGTTTACATTTGTATTAACGCAAATTAAAGAGACGGCTAACAATTTTAACCCTTCACAAATAATAATGCTCACGATTCGCACTCGACCTTCATGAATATCTACGACTATTTTCCTATATTAAATAAACGTCTTCTGGTTATAAACTTTAGACGATGAATTGGAAAACGATGTTTATACAGCAACGGCTGAAATAAAAGTGGTAGATACATTTGACTACCTTGCCAAGTCTTCAGGCTCCAGGAACATTTGACCTCTTTTTTTTTTTTTTTTTTTTTGCTAGATTCATCTTTCACCCATAACAAATTTATTACTCCCTAAATAAATTTCTGTATCTAAAAAAACCATTTAGAATCTTGAAAAAATAATTACACCATGGGACTAATTTTTCTAATAATTTAGACTATGAAAAAAAAATGTGAAAATTCTGATTTTGCTTGAAGTCTCCTCTTAATGTGGAATATCTCCAAGGATTGTTCCATAAATGAAACTTCCTTTGTAGTGGAGAAAGATGTGACGTCGAGACATACAAATGGCGCGAATATCATGCAAATTGGTTAAATACAACCATAGTTGTGATATTTGTTGTTAATTTAAAGTAAGGCAAATAAAAATCTGAGGAAACGACTTCGTAATTACTTTCGGTCAACGTTTG
>JABUQX010122781.1:27500-32500 GCA_015478945.1 Trachelipus rathkii | reverse complement strand
CCATGGAAAGATTATATTTATTCAACACTGATGACTGCAGTAGAGATGACTTTCGCGCCGGAAAGGTGCATTGAAGGTTTGCGAGGCGCAAAACAAACAGTGACGGATAAGCAGCTGTCCCACGACACCCAGGAGCACGTGCAGGGTGTTGGGGCCAGGCAGCCAGGAGCCGCGACTGCGTTGAAGATCGTTTTCTGCGTATGCGGGCCGTAAGAGACAGTCATACAACAGCAGGTGCACCTCCTAAATACAGCTGCAGGAGTGCACATGGGAACTGTGTGTGAGTAATAATGCAATATGTCGATGCCTTGTGGAACATAATTTGCGGCCACGAAGGCCAGGAACACGACACACCAGAGAGCATTGAAGGGCGCTAATTTAGCATTATCCTGCAACACCACATTGACCGCAGTGATTGGCAAATGTGTTGTTTACAGATGAGTCTAGTTAAATTTCTACACTGATTCGCGATCCAGAGTCTATCGACGACCTAATGAGAGGTAAGCGCAAGGTATTGTCATTTGGAGGTGGATCTCTCATGATCTGGGGAGGCATTTCTTTAACGGGTCGTACAGCAATGCACATCCTGATGGTGTCTCTAGCCTCCGCACGGTAATATCGCAGAAATCCTTGATCAGTATAAATGTGCCATTTGAGCTTCCACATGACGGTGGCTGATTCGTCCTATTGCATAACAACGCAAAGCCACACAAGGATGGATGTGTCATTGAATGCCTAACGACGGTGTAAATCTGTACATTGATTTTCGCCAAATATCTGAATCTAAACCAATTGAACATTGTTGACATAAGAGAAACTGTGGTTGCACAGCTGCACCACTGCCAGAAACCTCCGTGCGGTAAAGGGTCAGCTGTTTAAGACCAGATTTCACGGAGACAGTACCTGATGAGCATGCCACGATGGCGACAAGTTGTCATCTGTCCGAGGTGCCATGCTACGTTATGAGTAAGCCCATCCCAACACGGTCGAAACCCTTCACCGCGATAACGTCCCACATTAGAGGAAACTCATCAATTACATACAGGACCCATTCGCAGGCCCCCAGAGATTTCTAGGACCCCTCGACAATCTTATCACTGTATAATGTGTCTCCGATGCTATGTTATTTTCATAATAAAGTTACACAGCGCATTTGTTTTTTCTGTAACCTGTTAACGCCATATGAGCCAATGGTGCGTTAATTTTGACGAGTAGTATATATATATATGGCCAAACTAAAGAAGTTACCCGCATGATATCTCGAAACTAAGATAGGTACAAGAAACTGATACATATATGGAATCAGCGTTTGAAATTTGTATGGAAAATAAAAAATTTTTATTTTTTTATATCTCCAAACTACGATAGAAGAAAACTAAAAACATATATGGAATCAACGTATAAATATTTTAAGGGGCTCGAGGCGACGGTGGGACAGAGGGGGAACGAAGTCTCCCGAGGGGCGGAGGAACCCTGCGACACCCAAATACCAAAGAGCGGGGGGTTCCGGAGACCCTCCCGGAGTGGGGGAAATAGTCCAACCCCATCGTCCCCCAGGAGGCCGAGAGACCCCGAATCCTGCCATCGGTGCAACCCTGGGGTATTCTTTTAGTTAAAAAAATCTTTTTGATACATATTTCATACGCTGATTCAATATATGTTTTTTTTTGTACCTATCATAGTTTTGGAGATGTTGTGCAACCGAAAAAGTAAAAATCCCCCTAAAAAATATTTATAAGCTGATTCCATATATGTTATCAGTTTTCATGTACCATTTTTTGAGATATCATGCGGGTAACTTCTTTAGTTTCACCTATATATATATGCGTAAATATATATATATATATATATATATATATATAGTAATATATATATATATATATATATATATATATATATATATATATATATATATATATAATTTTTCTCATTTAAATACTGAAATATCTGCAATCATAATAAAAGAAAATTAATTATTATTACTATTCCTACATATTTTGAAGACTGTTAACGTTAACGATTAACGTTAACTTGCGTTACATTCTTTCGCTAAACGCTTTAATGATTAACGCCGTTAATTTTTGTTAACGATTAAGGATTAACGGCGTTAACTTTCTCATAACAGAAAGCTTCCACCTTTGTGTAAGAAGATATAGAAGAGTATATATATATATATATATATATATATAGTATATATATATATATATATATATATATAGTATATATATATATATATATATATATATATATATATATATATATATATATATATATTATTTTTTTAAATATTTTTTTTTTTTTTTTTTCAAATATATGAATTGTGAGGCGAGTACAGCAACCTGACAATTAGTAAATCACAAAAAAGTTAATTAAAAAAATATCGGATAGTCAATCTTATTTTTATGTTTTATTAACATTTTTTTTTAAATTTTTCAAACGAATTTGCTGTTAATTATTACGACTGCTATAATCCATTTCATAGTATTTGGTGCTCGTAGTTTCTATAACGTTAAGAAATCTCAGTCATGTCGGTGAAGGTAACTTTAACAATTTTCTTTACTTGAAACGAGACAAATCACCGAAATTGCTAAAATAACACGTCGTAATGGTGTACAAATATATCACGTGACTATGATTCGTTGCAGCGAAAATTAGAGATATTATAGGATGTAAATCTGGCTTTAGATTCCTAAATCCAGATTTTAAGATCTCGATTCGTGCCACACATTACTACTTGAAGAATCGTTAAAAATCTTGGTAAAATCATTAGTATATGCATACATAATAATAATAATTAATAGATCACGTGAAAAGAGGAATTACTCATTGGAGTCAACGGTTTAATAATAAAACTATTTCGATAATATTAAATCACGTAATAGTAAATATATACTTCTAAAATGATTAAGTAATCGACATATTACAGATTCAATGAGAAGCATGGGTCAAATGTAATGAATTGTAAAAGTGATATGTGAATAATTTGAAGATACAAGTACAACCTTAACACCGGGACGTTTATTCTATAATGGCGCTTATTTATTTAGAAAAGGTTGTTGTTTTACATCACATCGTACGTCTGGCTTAAAATATTTTTAAATTTCTATTCCAAAAGTTTCGCAAACTAATTTTTTTTTCTGGAGCTTTTGTAAATTTTTTCAGGGTATAAAAATATCGTTGAAATTTCATTTAAGAAAAAAAAATAAAATGAAAAGTCTAATTTCAACAAAATTAAGAAAAGTATTATATATAGGAAGAGTATATATATATATATAGTAGAAAGATTTATATATATATAGAGTGAGTAGTAGCAGGTATATATATATATATATATGGTATATATATATATATATATATATATAGGCTGAGCTGTAATTTTTCCCATCTCCGACCCCATCGTTTTAAAGTTACCCGGCCCCGGCTCCTGCATTTTTTAAAATTACACTGGACGACAGACATTTTGTTAAATGGATATCATGAACTGTTTCTAATATAGTTCAGGCATAGTTGAAATCAGAATATAACTTTATAAGGTGTAGAAATGGCTGTTTTTTTTTTTTGTAAAGTTCAATAGAAACTTTTTAAACGAAAAATATAATTCAAGCAGAGTGTAAATGTCTTGTTTGTTTCAACTTATTTTCTCTTGCGATTTTTGCGAAAAAAAGGTGATCGCCACCAATATAAAGCGTATGAATAAGTAGAACCAAAAATAGATAAAAATAAACGCCAAAGATGATAAAAACATGTTTACGAACTGATAAAATAAACTGGTCCGACGTTTTTCATGCGAGTCATTTGTATCTGACGTTGAATGTGAAGTGGTGATATTAATATATTGTTGATTATATATAGTATATATATAGTTAGTATATATATATATATATATATATATATATATATATATATATATATATATATCTATTATATATATATATATATATATATATATATATATATATATTCAAATTGTTTAATTTCACTTACAGATCAGATACCTTAATTAAAATGCCACAAAATTGTAAAAATGATCCCAACAAATTTTGTTACATTTGTGGTGAGGTAACGTTGAAGTCCCAAATGAGAATATTTATTACCCTTTAATAAAAAATTATATAAACTTTATTTTGTTTGTTACAGTATTCAAGATAAATCTGGGCACCTGGTATTTGCTGGGTGTCTTAGTAAATATTACTTAGTGGTTGTCTTAACGGACAGTCCAGACATATGCAATTCCAATGGTATTGAGGGAACCAAAGGATCACGCAATGGACTGTTATTTTTGCATTACAAAATTTGGAAAAACAATCAAGACCAAGAAGACCATTAAATATCCAAACCTACCTCTGGCTATAAATTGTCTCACAGCGAAGAGCTTCCTATCCCTGCACCACCTAAAATGAGAGAATTAGGGTCATGATCCTAAGGAATGAGATTGTTTATGATCTTCTAAACAGTTTAAAAGCAGTGCTTCTTCATAATGGGAAATGTGAAACCTTCGACTCCTATTGCCTATGGAGCCCATATGAAAGAGACCTAAGACAACATGAAAATTTGTTATCGAAAATACGATATGAACAGCATTCTTGAATATATGCGGCGATTTAAAAGTTATAGAACTTTGTTAGGTCTACAACAAGGATATACTAAATTTTGTTGTTTCCTATGCGAGTGGGATAACAGAGATCGCAAAAATCATTTTGTCAAGAAGCAATGGCCTAAATCTAATACCTGGAAATAAAAATGTAATTTTTCAACCACTTGTGAAACCTGAACTTGTATATCTTCCTCCTTTGCACATCAAACCAAGTTAATGCAGTACTGTAAAGAGATGGATAAAAGTGGTCCAGGGTTCCTATACGTAAATAAGAAATTCTCTAGGATCAGGCTAAAATTAAAGAGGGCATATTTGTAGGCCCACAGATAAGGGAGCGCTAATGAAGGACCATTACTTTGATGAAAGTTAATATTGGAAACCTGTGGAGATCCCCTTAAAAAGGTCA
>JABUQX010122781.1:0-25000 GCA_015478945.1 Trachelipus rathkii | reverse complement strand
TGTAAAAAGTTTCACATAATGAAATGGAAACTTTCTGACCTATTAGTTTCAGTGGAGTTCATAAAGAGGAACTGATGATTAACATGAAAATTTTGTTATCGAAAATACAATACGAACAGCATTTTTGGAATATATGCGGCGATTTAAAAGTTATAGCACTTTGTTAGGTCTACAACAAGGATATACTAAATTTTGCTGTTTCCTATGCGAGTGGGATAACAGAGATCGCAAAAATCATTTTGTCAAGAAGCAATGGCCTAAAAGAAATCTAATACCTGGAAATAAAAATGTAATTTTACCACTTGTGAAACCTGAACTTGTATATCTTCCTCCTTTGCACATCAACCGCCACGAAAAATTTTAAAAGAGATGGATAAAAGTGGTCCAGGTTCCTATACGTAAATAAGAAAATCCCTGTAGGATCAAAGTGAGAGCTAAAAATTAAAAGAGGTATATTTAGAACACAGATAAGGAGCAATGAAGGGTCCCATCACTTTGATGAAAGCTTGAATAATATTGAAAACCTGCATGGAGATCCTTTAAAAGGTCATAACTGTTTCAGGCACATAAGGCCATAAACTGCGAAGAACTAGTTTCCGAACTCCTTCGAAATTATAAAGCAAATGGGATGTAACATGTCCCTAAAAATACATTTCATTCACACTTGACTTCCAATTGCAACCTAGGCGCTATAAGCGATGAGCATGGTGAGCGATTCCACCAAGATTTTTCAACTATCGAAAAACGTTATCAGGGAATCCAAATATGCTTGCAGACTATTGTTTGGGACTTAAAAGGAATGTTCCTCAAGCAAACTACAGTAGAAAATCTTCAAAATCTAAGACATTTTAACAGGCAATTAACTAAAGTTTATCACATTTCATAACAAGATTAAACCTACCAGCTATAAAAGACCTGCCTGTTACAACAAATGGTAAGTGCAAATTCGAATCAGCACAAAACCCATAAAGAAACACCCATTTTTATCATTAGTAGATAAAGTCAAATTTGTCGTCCAGTGTTACCCGTCTCCGACTCCGGCATTTTAAAATTGTTCGGCTTCTATTTATAATTCCTTCTCCATTTATACTTATAAAATCATTAATTCTCTCGCACAAAACTTTTAGGGTATGATGGAAATAAAAGTTTATAAATGACACTTTATTGGTCTCAGAATTAAACTTAGAAAATAGTTTATCAAAAATAAGATTTTTAAGACATGCACAAAAAGACTACTTTTTTTCTTAAATTTTAATATAATTCAACTTAACGATGAAACTGCCTGCACTATTTAGGTGTAATATAATTTTATTAAAAAGTGTTTTTTTTATTTATTTTTTATAAAAACTCTATAAATTATATTTGTTTCATCCTAAAGTTTAAAAATAATTCCTCTTAACTATAAACTGCCTGAACATATGTAATATAATTTATTCAAAACAATTGTTTATTAGTAGAGGCATAGAGAGCAGCATATATATATATATATATATATATATATATATATATATATATATATATATATATATATATATATATATATATATATATACTATGTTTATTTAAATGTCATATGTATCTTAAAACTATTAATGCTCTATTCAAAAGAATACATTTTTGGAAACAGCTAAAAATTTAAGTTTATGAAAATTATTCTCTAAGCATATTTAATGAATTAATGAGAAAGATATAACAATTAATATGTTAATCTAATGTGGAAAATTCAAACATCTGGCATCTCTAAAAACAGTTCATTGTAACGGGGTCTGAAATCGCTAAAAAATTGCTTTGATTAAATACTATATATATATATATATAGTATATATATATATATATATATATATATATATATATATATATATATATATAGTATATATATATATATAGTGTATAGTAGAGAGAGAGAAGAAGCTTGGTTTGAAACCACAACTATCATTTATCCGATATTGTGTCTACATATTAGATACATGATAGCTGGGGTTCTGGCAAATTTCATACAGAAAAACTGTAAAAAAAATCACAGACTTTCTCTAAAAACTACAATAGCTACACTGAAAGGGAATACATAACTTTGTAAATTTAGTTAGGAAATAAAAAAAAATAAGAAATAACAAAATAAATATTGGCTATTTTTTTAGGAGAGGTGTATATAGTATATATATATATATATTTGTAAAGGTATTACATGCAAATGTAAAGCCTGAGCCGACGGGGAAAACACAGTGAGATGTTTTCCACCTGTAGAGGGCGGAGAACCCCCAAGACACCCAAATAACAAAGAGCGGGGGTTCCGGAGGAATAGTCCTACCCCGCAGTTCCCCGGAAGGCCGAGAGACCCCGACTCTGCCATCGGTGCAGTATACCCTTGGGTATTCTTAAAAAACAAAATTTACTACAGTCTATTTATTTTAACGAGTAACCAATAAAAGGTCTCCTGCATACGCTCTCTAAAAAAATTGCTATAATCCAAACAATACTCTTTTATTTTATTTTTTCAGGTAAACATATCAGAAGAATTTCCAGCATCTACAAAATGTATTCTTTCGCCAGTTATTAGAAGTGAGATATGTTATATTTATGAGTATATATATATATATATATATATATATATATATATATATGATATATATAGTATAGGTATATATATATAGTAGTATATTTCTGTGGTATGCATATATAAAAATATAAGTACATTTTCCGCACTAAAATTGGACCCATATTCATGTTAAATGTGAAGCCCTTTTCCTGTAGCTGTATTGTAGTTTTGAGATAATAGCTGTGCGCTTTAAAACCAAATTTCACCATATATATATATATATATAGTATAGTTATATCGAGGTATGAGTATATATATATATATATATATATATAGCAGTATATATTATATATATATATATATATATATATATATATATATATATATATATATATATATAGGCACAGAAGCCTTCGAGCCGACGGGAAACAGGGGGATGTTTTTTATAAATCTCCGGGTGGGAGGGGTTTCCCGGGGAAATAGTCCCACTCGCCGTTCCCTGGAAGCGCCGAGACCCCGACTCCTGCCATCTCTTCTGGTCAAACCCTGGGTATGCTTTCTTAATTTATAAACACCACCAACATTAATAACGTAAGGTTACGTTAATCAAAATAAGTTGAAAATGATTATTCAACATTTTATTCTTTCTTTTTTAAAACCGATTTTTTAAAAAAAGTCATAACAAATTTTACCAGGATTCCCAAAATGTATTCTTTTTCGCCAAGTACATTAGTTTTTAAGATACATTTGACGGACAATATCAAACGTTGGACTATATATATATATGCGCATATATATATATATATATATATATGCATCTAGTAATCGATTCTATATTTATGTTCATATATATATATATATATATATATATATATATTCTAATCGAATCAATGTTCTCTTCGGTGAAAGGTCTAAAACTGCTTGGGGATTTTCTAGTAACATTTATTATAGTAACAATCATTTCAAAAAAAGCCGACATCAATATAATATTAGTTTACTCAAAAGTTCATTCCATATTAATTTCATTAAATTCATCAAAATAAATCCGAAACAGTTCATCAATCAATAGATTCCTATAAATATCATTTAATACATCAAATAAATTACGAACAGTTCATTAATCAATAATTTATAATAAAAGCACGCCAATACAAAATAACAATATACATTAAATCAGTAATTGAAGATATCCATTAAAAAAAACTGAAACTTATAGCGGCATGATTATTGACTTTAACCTACTTACAAATAACTTTAACATATGCCATAAACTATACGAGTTGTTCCTTCAATCATTTTCCTGCTGAACAAGAATATCTTCCTCTTAAACCAACGCCCTTCGGGAAAAAAACGCCGCCCAACCCGTCCCTCCAGGAAGTCAGTAACTTTACTATCAATTACGAGCATCCAGTAAGCCCGGCCGAGACGCCCGAGCACCCGTTGATCCTTCCCGTCGGTTGTCCGTCGTCAAGGTTGACACTCCCGCACTCGATCTGGCTTCCAAGTTTAGGTTCTCACACTTGTGTTCTCAAAACGGTTCCCACACTTGGGACTATAACAATTATCATCATAATAAATACTTAAACTTAATCACTTTTAAAACACTACTCAGGCTTCACTTGTCCGTCTCTACGGGATCTTTTAACTAAATTCTCCGTACAATCACATTGCACCCTTCCGCCATTTTAACAAACTTCTAGCTTCCTTGCGCGTTCTGTGGTGTTAATCTACTGTCTTTTTTTCACATTTGCTTCGTCCGTAAATTCGATTCTTTTATTGCTTAGCTGGTTTACTATTTTATGAGTTTACAAAACCTGGTTTCTTATATTAATATATATATATATATATATATATATATATATATATATATATATATATATATATATATATATATATAGCTGACGATATAGTGAGGGTCCGTTGGTGGTCCTGGGCTCTAGAGTGATTTTCCGACTGCGGCGAGTTCTCACCAAAAAGTAAGGCTGGCTTTCTTTTCGACTTTGTGCCATATATTTACCACTACTTACAGCCTCTGTGATAAAGTCATCACCCACCCCAGTCTGAAGAGAAGGATATATATATATATATATATATATATATATATATATATATATATATATATAGTATATATATATATATATATATATTTATATATATGTTATTATGTTATATATATATATATATGAAAAGTCCAGAGATAATCCTGATTAAACTTATGAAAAAAATGAGATGTTACAGATTATGCTTTAAATTGTAAGTCGGCAACAATTTTACAAAGAAAACATTTTCAGGAAAACTTAAATTATATATATATATATATATATATATATATATATATTTTTATATATATATATATATATATATATATATATATATATATATATCAGGGGATGTATATGGTAGGTAGGGGCCGGTAGTGGTGCCTTCCCTACCTAATATTTTTAGGTCTCAATGAATTATATTTTAAAGCATACTAAATTATTAAAATTTTATATATAAAAGTTAAAAAAGAAGCTATTTTTCATCATAAATTAAAAGAAAACAACCACAATAATAATAGCTTTAATAATAATAATAATGATTAGAATTCTCGCTCCTACTCTGATCTTAGAAGTAAAATTTTTTGCACCGGGACGAATGACGTCATTTTTTTTACGTCAACTTATGGGTAAGTGGGCCAGGTCTGTCCAATTTATAATAATCATGAAGTAATCTATATGAGCATGAAACTTTTCGAAGGTATCTTCCGTGCAGTTAGTTCATGTTTCTTTGGTGAATATTCAAGTTCGAAATTTTCCTAATTCTGATCACTTGTACTGATGATTCATAATAATTTATATAACTTATTTATAGGAATTGTAGACATATACATAAAATTAAGTGAAATAATGCATAATAGTAAATGTAGATTTTATATTAAAGAAAAAAACGTTTAAAAACTTATCTATAAACGACAGCCTATTTTAAAAATGATAGCCTAAGAAATTACTCACTTTGTAAGTGATTTATTATTAAGTATTTGCAAATATAATGTAAACAAGCTTTTCATACAAATAAATAGGGTACGTATTATAATTATAAAATATGTTGATAAGCTGTTAGCTATAGTATATATATATAGCAGAGTATATATATATGTTATATACATAGTGTTACATATATATATGGCAAATTTCCGCCTACTATGTATTATTCTTTCCAGGGTAATTAATGATATATATATATATATATATATATATAGTTATATATATAAATATATATATATATATATATATATATATATATATATATATAAGTATATATAACCTTATATCTATTCATCTCAAACTTAAATATATATAGTAATTAAATATTTGGAACTGCTTAAAATTATAAAAAAAAGAGTCATCAATATGACGCACATTTTATTTAAGTAAAAGAATTTCAAACCTATAAAAATATAAAACAAGTCTAATATTTATTTAAATATATAACCTTAAATAACTTAATTAACCTTACTTAAACCTAACCTTTTCTTAATATAAAATAATAAATATTCATAGGAAAATTTTCCAATATTTTCTCCCAAAAGTGTCAATATCTGGACTTTAACATATGTATATACATATATGCGTTATATATATATATATATATATATGGTGTTTAAAATCAACGCAATTATAAAAATATATGTCTATATATATATATATATGTATATATATATATATATATATATATATATATATATATAATATATATATATAGTATATATATATATATATATATATATATATATATATATATATATATATATATATATATAAGCCAAAATTAACGAGGCATCACTTAATTAATGATATGTAATTAGTCATATTTGTGACTGAAATAATAGCATTGTTTCTTTGTTGTTTATTAAACAGGTAAATGATATTGACACTGGACAATTGATACTTTGTAAATGAATAGGATGATAATGGCACAATAAATCAGCTAATATGCATAATTAATCTTTGATCAGAATTACAATGATAATTTTATACAGAAGGAATATCCTTTTGTGCTGAGATCTTAAGGTTAATTCTTCGATTTTAGCTTGGCATTCTTGCCTCTCTGGAGTCCTATGACTTACATTTAAATCTTAAGCACGCCCACCCAAAGGGGGTGAGTGGGTGCCTTCTCTAACAGTCCTTATTCATGAGCTGGCTTGGTAACAAGTTGAAATAGTTTTAAATGATTTTACTTAGGTACACATGGGAAGTATAATGTCCGCTTCCCTTACACACAGGTGTACAGGATCTTAGACATGCTAGTGCGTACATGCTTTGTATTTACCTGTTTTAATGCTTTTCATTCCATAAGATTATTGATCTTGGGCCAAGCAGAGATGGTGATAGCCTCTTATGTCTTCTGGGAGTGAGGGTTTATCAGATATTCATACCTTCTATTCATCCAACCTTTCTGAGAATTAGAATACATGCAAGAGGAAGATGAAGGGAGCGAACCTTGAAAACACTAATTAAAAGAAATTCTAGAAGAAACTTTTATAAAACATTAATCTCGTATAAGAATGACATTTGGCTACAAATACAATGTATTCTCTCGTCAGTTTATAACTATTTACCTATTATTTACTCTTTTCGTTTTCAGTGGTTCTCATTTTTCTCTTTCTTCTAAAGTCAGAATTTCAGACATAAAATAATCGTTTCCTTTTCTTTATTTGTTCATCGGCAAAGCCTTTCCGGTAATTTTATATATATTAATTGCACTTTCTCAAACAAGTGAAAGAATTAATCATCCTACATCTAAATTTCAGCAATGTCGGAATGAAAAAAAATGATATTTCCTTCTTCTTCCTCTTTGCTATTGCTTTCTTCATTCTTTTTATTTGATCTTTTGTTTTTTTTTCTCCCTTTTTTAAGGTCAATTGTTTTTCAGTCTTTTTATTTGATTTTTTTTAGGCTTCGTTACCATGACGACTAAGTAAAATTTTGAACGTTTGTTTATAACTTGACCAGCTGTTCACGTGTGTTTTAGAGCAGTTTTCTTTTTTTCTTATTTTCTTTTTTTCACCTTTATATTGACTTTATTTTTATTTTTTATTGTTATAAGAAATAGGCGCTACGAAGTAGAAAGTTTTGAAATGGAAAATGGAGTTTCCTTAAATTTAACATGCGAACATATTTTAAATTTAAACATATTTGATATTATGGTCGTTAGAAAATTTTATACGACTGTTTAATAAATTAATCTTTTCCAAAATTTTATTTTTCTTTGTTACAGTTACCTACGCTTAACAAATATTAATATACTCTTTTTAATTTCATTTGATCGTCAGACGACTGTTCACTTTTGGACTTTAGTCTAAACTTATAAATTTTAAATGTTATCAAATAAAGCATATCTTTATTTCATCAAACACAAATAACTTATCAGAAAATGTAAAATTTTATCAAGATCATATAAATCACTGGCAAGAAATTCTTTTAATTATTAGCTATACTTATGATGGAATTACATTTATTTCAAAGGTTGGCAACGTATTTAGATAGCTTTTGGCGGGAAAACATTTCAAACTCGACTTTCTCTCGCGGCATCTCAATTTTGGCGCGAAGTGCTCTATCCGTTCTGAAGCCTTAAAAGAGTTACGGCAGGGAATCTTCGATTTGCCTTGCTTTCTCCATTTTTCCCGATCTTATGGTTTGAAATATCGAAAATTATTACAGGACATCATATATAAAAAAAATATCCATCATGCGTTGGATTTGACAAACACTATAGAATCATTTATATTTGCATTAACGTAATTCTTTTGTTACAATAGTATTTTTTATATTAGATTCATTTTATTTAGTTTTAAGTATTTTTCTACAAAATAGGTCTAATTTGCTGTACTAAACTGATAGTGAAATTTCCATTTTTTCTTTATTATTATTATTATTATTATTATTATTATTATTATTATTATTATTATTATTATTATTATTATTATTATTATTATTATTATTATTATTATTATTATTATTATTATTCAACATTAACATAATATTGTGGCTGTTTATCCGACCGTAGATTTGTTATAAATACTGGTCCTTTTTTTCTTGGCTTCCCGGTTGAAGACGTTGGTATGGTGTGGGGAGTTGCTGCTGTCCCTCCCTTGTGAGGGCTGAGAGTTCAAAAGTTACAAAGGTCTCAACCGGCTCGGAGAATGCTTTTGTTTGCCATTTGTGGATGTGTTTTTGACTTAAACCCAATTTACTGCCTTTGATTTTTTGATTTGAATTTTCGCGGAAAAGGTTCTGAAAACGCTGATATTTGACTTGAAGTTAAATTGTTATAGTGGGGATATGTTCTTACAGCTTCTTGGTCTTGTTTCTGAAAGTAATTTGAGTCATTTCTTATGCAGCATTTTCAGAGGAAGGTGCCAGGCTGTTCCTTTCCTGGAGGGTTGATTTTGTTATGAGAGGGCGTCTTGCCATTCCCCCTTTTTCCTTTCAAGGAGTTCTTTGACTCGCTTGGACTTTTGTGAGTCGGTCTTTTTGTTGAAACCATTTTTATACTGGCTAAAATTACAGACTATTTCACTGAGTCAGAAATGTTAAGCCTAAGATGGGAACTTTGTTTTTTCAAATGTTTAAAAACGGTTTTTCTGTTTCTACCCAAGGTTTATTTGCTTTTGTTTTAATTGAATTTAACAACGACTTATTTCTTATTTTATTTTTGAGATTATAGATAGTTTAATTCTTCACGTTGCTAACTATTTGATTTACACTGTTTATTTATGGTCAAATATCATACTTTGATTAACGTGCACTTTTCACTCACACAGATTTTTTTTCGCCAATTTTAATTACACCGTACTTTTTCACTTTATCCGACTCCAAACAGGGGTGTTTTAACACTGTAATAAATCGGGTCACTCTAAGGTGGGATACCACCAGAGATGTAAGCCAAGATTAACGAGGCATCTCTTAATTATTGATATGTAATCAGTCATATCTGTGATTGAAATAACAGTATTGTTTCTTTATTGTTTATTAAACAGGTAAATGATATTGCCATTGGACAATTGATACTTTGGAAATGAATAGGATGATAATGGCACAATAAATCAGCTAATATGCATAATTAATCTTTGATCAGAATTACAAAGATAATTTTATACAGAAGGAATGGCACCAGCCTTCTGTGATGAAGATTCAAGGTTAACTCGATTTTAGCCAGCATCTTGCCTTCTTGAGTCCTATGCCTTACATTTGAATCTTGAGCACGTCCACCCAAAGAGGGTGAGTGGGTGACTTCTCTAACACTCCTTATACATGAGCTGGCTTGGTAACAAGTTGAAAAAGTTTTAAATGATTTTTTACTTAGGTACACATGGAAGTATAATGTCCAAGCTTCTTTACACACACATGTACAGATCTAGGTACACATGTTAGTGCGTACATGCTTTATTTAATTGTTTCTTAATGTTTTCATTCCTATATATATATATATATATATATATATATATATATATATATATAGCAGTAGTATAGGCACATATATATATATATATATATATATATATATATATATAGAGAGTAGGTAGTATATATATATATATATATATATGGTAAAACTGAACCTTTCGTCTGACCTTATTATTTCGATATATATATATATATATATATATATATATATATATATATATATATATATATATATATATATATATATATATATATATATATATATATTAGTTCGGTCTGTCCGGTCCCCACTTTTGTCCGTAACCTAATCTACACGTTGCACAGCAATGCAACCTAACCTAGATGGATTCACGTTGCACAGCAATGCAACCTAACCTAGATGGATACACGTTGCACAGCAATGCAACCTAACCGAGATGGATTCACGTTGCACAGCAATGCAACCTAACCGAGATAGTTTGTCTTTAAGTAAACAATTAACAATATTTAAGTTTAATAAATAATCAACTCACGACTTATGGATAATTCATTGCTATACCTTCGAGGAAATTTTCAAATGTGTCATCCTTAGGAATCTTTTATATTTAACCTACAAATAAAGAAATATTTTAGTATCGTCTATATTTTTAATATATATATATATATATATATGTTGTTGCTATATATATATATATATATATGTCATATATTTATATATATATATATATATATATATATGCCCGAAATTTTTGACATATATTAATGTAAATCAGAGTTGTTACCTGTTAAATCTAAAAAATTTGCTAAATGCACATTTTGCCTTAAATTTGTTCTAAAATTCATTGATAATGTTCGGAAAAGCAAATACACTGCAGTTATTATTTTAAGTTTCCAATATTTACTAAATATTCATATTTTAAATTCACTCTAGTAAAGCATCTTACCTCTATGTTACAGTAACAGTTGTTACGGCCATTTATCTGTCTAGCTGCTAATGACAATGGGTATTTTGAAAATAGGGTCGATCGATAATATATATCATATATATATAAAATATAGTTTTTGTCAGACAAATTATTCAGTTAATAATATATATATATATATATATATATATATATATATATATATATATATATATATATATATATATATATATATATATATATATATATATATATATATATATATATATATATATAACTCAATTTCTTCATACTAGGTTGTAACATTTAAATTCCTGAACATATGTATTCTAAATTTATTCAAAACAATTGTCCTTAAAAATAAACTTCTTCAATAAAATCCTCCTTAACGATGTCCTTGGATCCGATTTTATTTAAAGCAGAAAATAACCTCTCAACATTCACTTGACTATGAAATGTGTAAGCCGCATCTTGCAAAATTTTATGATAGCTAGGGATTGCCTCTTTAACTGTTAACTTTGATTTTGAAGTTGATTTTCATTGCTTCATTTAATGTTATGGAATTCTAATTTGCATAATTCTAGAGGATTTTAGGTTGAAGAAGTCTTTAATGTAGATGTTCTTTTTTCAATCGCTTTTCTGCATGCTCCAATTGTTTGCCAAATTTGACTTCATCTTCATCTGACAAGATATCACAAGGGAGGATTCATGAAGCTGCTAAACTATTTGACTTCACCCAGATTTCCTGTCTGATAGTGTTGCTCATTTTAAGTCCTAGCTGACAAAGAACATTTCTAGATCTTCATTTCTGAGGGAAGATTCTGAACTGTGAATCACCAAAGATGGCCGACAAAATAATTTGTTTTCAGTTAACATTCTTTCCCATCTTTCCATGGAATTTTTTGTCATTTGCTAAAATCCCCTCTCTATAAAAATTTTCCTGCAGTCAAGTCATCTGATTATTTGTTGTAAAGTATGGGTGTTTTAATAATTTTTTGAGGGTTTCGATTTGTTCCCACTGACCAGTTCAGGAGTACCAGCAGCCATCATACTAATATAGCCTTGCGCTTCCAGAAGCCCGACTGCAGTCTGTTTGCAAAATCGACTCAGAAACGCTTCGAATTGAAAAAAATTACATTAACCAATCAGAGAATTAGGAATGAGCAAAATCATAACTGTTTAATGTGCCCAGTCGATCAGCTGAATTAAAATTAATGCTGAGTTCTATCCGTTCGGTCCTACTTTTTTTAAATGTTTAATATTTTTATAAATTGGAATTTATTTCAGGCAGAGATAGAAAGGAGGAGAAAGTGTGTAAATTTGTAAAGATAATACTTGAATTATTGGTAATTCCACTCTTCTTTAAGAATAAAATCATCTCTTTCTTCTCTCTCTCTCTCTCTTCTCTCTCTCTATATATATATATATATATAGGTATATATATATATATAGTAGGGTAGTATATGGTAGTGTTATATATATATATATAGTAAATATAGTATATATATATATATATATATATATATATATATATGTAAGAAACTAAAGAAGCTACCCGCATGATATCTCGAAAATTAGGCACAAGAAAACTGATAACATATGGAATCAGCGTATGAAATTTGTATGGAAAATGAAAAAAATTTTTGTTTTTTTATGGCCTCCAAAACTAAGATAGGTACAAGAAAACCAATAAACATATTTAGAATCAGCGTATGAAATATGTATGAAAAAGATTTTTTTTTAACTAAAAAATACCCCAGGGTAAAACGCAAAGATCAAGAGTTGGGGTCTCTCGGCCTCCTGGGGACGACGTGTAGCACCATCCCACCACACCACATCTTAAGCATTAAGACCGTAATTTGCCTTCATCCAGACAAAGCGAAACCTTTACCACCGCCGGCCCAAAAATTGCTGATCTGCTGTTTCACCGACGGTTTAAGGCAGTGCATTCATTCACATAGCCCCACACAGACGGCGATCTGGTTATATATATCGCTTGTAACACCTGCTGTTTTTCACTGAGCATTGTCAAGCTCGATAAGATTCTTTACGCATTTTAAGAACGGTTTCGTGCCAAAACGACCGCGAATGAATTTTATTCTTATAAACTTGTTTACAAACATTACAAAAATCAGCTGTTGGGGAGAAGTAGAAACACTTATGATGGACTTCAAGGATTTGGAGGGTATTATTATAAAAAGGAAGAATATTGTTGAAATTTAACTTTTATGGAAGGTAAATATTATGTTGTAATATATATATATATATATATATATATATATATATATATATATATATATATATATATATATATATATATATATATATATATATATATATATATATATATATATATATATATATAAAGAGAGAGAGGGAGTGAGAGAGGGAGAGAGAGAGAGAGATAGAATAGAGAGAGAGAGAGAGAGAGAGAGAGAAGAGAGAGAGAGAGAGAGGAGAGATTTGATGTAGAGGAGAGCAATATATATATATCTATATATACACATGTGTGCTTCTATATATATATATATATATATATATATATATATATATATATATATATATATGTAGGTATATATATATATATATATATATGTATGTATACTAAGTTTTTCTTGAATCATCGATATTTAAGTTTAAAATCGATTTTCGAGATATATGTGTATCGATTGTTCAAGATACCGAAAATTTAAATATGTTATCTATAGAAACATATATATATATATATATATATATATATATATATATATATATATATATATATATATATATATATATATATATATATTATTTATTTAGAGTATTATATATATATATATATAAGATGGACATTTATTCATTGAGTATTATTGGAACCTTTCAAATATCTACTGTATATATAAATTTGAAGGTGCATAAATTTTTTTACTGTGTTCCGTGAAGTTGACGTATTTTTGTTCCAATTTTTCTGAAAATTATAAATTATGAATTTGAAGGATCTATTCCAAATTTGTGAGAATGATTATACCGTGTTAGCATTGCTGCAACATTTTAGTTTGATACTAGATAAAAGGTTTGTAGAAAGTGTCACAAAGAATGTGAAATTACCAAAATAGGAGAAAAGTTTTATTTTTATTGTACTAGTAAACATTGTGGCTCGAAGTATACTGTTTCTCCCAAATATTTTTCAAATATTAGAGTTTCCTTACACTGATGCCTCTTTAGATCGGCAACACTTACGCACTAACTGCTTCATAACCCGTCAGATACGTTCACAATCAACAGTTATAGATTGTTTACTTGCAGAGACACGTATATATATATATATATATTTTTTTTATATATATATATATATATATATATATATATATATATATATATATATATATATATATATATATATATATATATATATATATATATATATATATATATATATATATATATATATATATATATATATATATATATATATATATATATATATATATATTGGGTAAGAAATTTTAGTTAGAAAATGAAAAAAAAAAAAATAAACAAAAATTGATTTTTTTGGGGGAGCTCGAGCCGGCGGGGGACATAGTATGTATAATGGCATATAGTATATATATATATATATATATATATATATATATATATATATATATATATATATATATATATATATATATATACATATTTGTAAAGGTATTGCACGGCAATGTAGGGGGCTCCAGAGCCGACGGGAACACAGGGGGACGTTTTCCATCCCGTATAGGAGGGGCGGAGGAACCCCGCGACACCAAATACCAAAGAGCGGGGGTTCTGAGACCTCCCCGAGTGGGGAAATAGTCCAACCTCGGTAGTTCCCGGAATGAGACCCCCGACCTCGCTCATCGGTGCGGTATACCCTTGGGGTATTCTCTTTAGTTAAAAAAATAAATTTAATAGAAAGTCTATTTATTTTAACGAGTAACGTATAAAAGTCTCTAAATAGGCTTTCTACCCATAAATTAATATAATACTAAAAATTTTTTTTTTCACATTTTCCGCACTAAAATTAAACCAGCATTCCAGCAATGTATTCTTTCCCAGCTGTTGTAGTTTTTTTGAGATATGGATTGTGGTTTTTCTAGTATATTATAGAATACCATATATATATATAGCAGCAGCATAGAGAGATATATGTCACATATATACATATAGAGTCATATAAAGATATATCTGATATATTTCAAAGTCATGTTATACATATTAACCATAAAGTAGTCACAAGAAAGAGGTGTCCAGTTTGCAACATATATACTATATATATGGTATATATATATACATAGAAAGTACACTTTTACAACAACATTTCTGATATTTACACAATATATATATATATATATATATATATATATATATATATATATATATATATAGCATGTTACAAAAAAAAGCAATGAAAAGTGCATAATTGTAACATCTTTTCATCAAAAATTGGCAACGCTGAAAATTAAAGCCATTTTTTATTCAAGGAAGCATTTTCAACGGGCCTACCGCGTAGTAAAAACATTATCATTGCATGTTTTTGAATATTTTAAGAATAATAAAATTGTGAATATCACACAAATATTTGACACAATCTCACTACTCTTAATTAATAAAAAAAATTAACTCCATTGTAAGAAAATAAAAGAAAAATTTTCACGACTGCTTTTCCAAGGCACATTTCCGCTATTTACACTTAATAAATAGAACTTCATACAACAAAATATGTAATCTAAGTTCTATCAAATCTTTTGCTGTTCATATAATATTCCGCACTGCTAAAAACATTGTTCGAACCACATTTTTTCTGAACCGTTCTTATTTTTCGTAAGAATTCGTAAGAATATTGCCAAACGAAAACGGCTTTTAGTTTTCGAGATATCATGTGGGTAACTTCTTTTTGGGAGCCTATATATATATATATATATATATATATATATATATATAGATATATATATATATATATATATATATATATATATATATACGTATTATATATGTATATATATATATATTTATAAATATAAAGTTATTATTTTCATTATTATTTATATATCCATTTTACGTTTTAAATACAAATCCTTCCAAAAGTCAATCAATTATATACAATATATATATATATATATATATATATATATATATATATATATATAGTATATATATATATATATATATATATATATATATATATATATATATATATATATATATATATATATATAAACAAATTAAACGTGGGATCCATTCATTTGTCAATATCGGCCATACTCCCTACAAAATAATAAGTGGGTGTGGCCTAATAAATGTACGTACTGAAATCTGCTATTAAAATATCACTAGCTATTAAAATAATATACTCTTGTACTTATATGTATATAATTTATGAAATGATACGATATATTAGTACCCTTAGCATAAAAGTTAACTAAAATATTAAAAATCTTTTGGCAAATCATCTCCGACACGTGTTTTGCAAAAAGATTTGTTTGTAAACAAAAGATTCATCCGCGAGCCCGCCCGTTTGCAATTCGAGGATTTAACAACGGGCGCCTGTCTGTGACGTTTACATGACGTAGAAGTGCGCAAACGGCCTGAAAACGATGCATGTGCGCCTGAGCCTGTCCAAGGTAGTCGGGCTTGGAAACGCAAAGCAGTATTTAGTTGCAGAGGCTATGCGACATTTACTTCCCATCTGTCTCTTGATCTAAGATTGGGGTATGTGCTGCTTTTATTTGGCTCGCCTTAGCTTATAAGATATGTTGTATGTGTATTGCGGAGACCATCAGGCACTGCTAACTGTAACGTAAAGTATAAACTCCACACCTCATGTGTAATGTTATCGTCATCGGAACATAGTCATCAAGTTCATATCAAGTTTATTCTGAAAACGACTATTACTTCTTCGTTTTGATATTCAATAAAATCAGTAACACATTTACCAGCTTCCTGTTCCTCATTCTCATTGTCCTTATTTAATTTTTCAATCGTACTGATGAGGTCGATGCGCATCCGTAACTGTTCATTTGCCTCTTATTATTACGAAATCTTTTAAAACGCCAACAACAAGTTCTTGGATATATTCACTGAAATGTTGACATCTTTTACTGCTAACGTTTTAGTAATATTTTTATCTTCGTCCATATATTCAAATATTAATAGCAAAATAATTTAGTTTTTCCTTGTGTATGCATCCATTTTTAAATGCGCGAAGCGTCTTTTGGGTTACCTTATGATTAATGTCTTCACACAGTGTTTGTAAATCCTGGTCTTGCAAAATCTTGATGGGTCACCATCTTTAACAGCCATTATAATCAATTGTATTTTGAATTTTTCACATGACATAGAACAAGTTTAACAACGGAAAGTTTCCACTTTATTCTGAGTTTTTGAAAATAAAATATTATATTTAAAAGCTTTTGCTTCACCTTTCTTTTAAACAATTGCAGCAATGTCTGGATGATAGAGTTTTAAATGTAGCATTAATTTAAAGGATCCAGTAGATGTATTGTAACCCCATGAGTAACTGGTAGTTAGGTAGAGACTCTTTCGTGCATGATCGAACTGACTGATTCCCATCAACTGTGTTAACTATTTCATATTGACAAATGTAAGAGGCTGCTGAGTCGTAAAATAAATTTTTCGACCCCGACTCCGACTCCTTAAAAAATTTGATTGACCTGACCCGACTCCACTTAAACAACAAAAATTTCGACTCCGACCTGACTCCCCTTAAACAAAAATGCCTCGACTCCGACCTGACTCCGACTCCAGCAGTCAAATTCAAAATTTCAACTTTGACTCAGATTAGTGCTTACAGAGTTACAATAAAACATTTTTTTGTTTCAACAAATTTTTTTCGCTTGCTTTTTGAGAATAAAAAATATACCACTTTTCCAATGAATATGCTATACGGTAAAGTACTGTAAAGACATAAAGATGCAGGCGCATCACATGACAAACAAATATATTTCAGTTTCAGAAACAAATGTATAACGTATTTATAATGCAAATTATTTTTATTTATATTATAAAACAGCCATTATAAAATTAACAGTTTAATACTTTTAGTTTCAATAATAATAATAATAATAATAATAATAATAATGAATAATAGTGACAGTAAAACTGGATTTTATAATTTAGTATATATATATATTATATAGCAGTTAGTATATATATATATATATATAGTATATAGTATATATATGTGTATATGAAGAGCATATATATATATATATATATATATATATAGCAGAAAGTGGTAGTGATTGCGTAAAAGCCAACGTCGCAGTCAGAAAATTCACCCTTGAGACCTGTAATATCTATGTGCGGAACGGTTACACACGAAATCCCAATATTTGAACAGCATTATCCGACCACATCTTAATAACTCTTTCATAGTTAATTCAAATAATGAAACATTATGTAAATTATCAACTTAAAACTTGAAGCCACCAATATATTCGCCTCACTTGATATAGAATCTTTGTTCATAAATGCATCGGTTCTTGATACGATTGACATAATAATTAACGGTGTATCCTCAAATAACCTACCCCACCAGATATATCAGAACAATATATGAGAACTTTTATTAACTTGTTGTAATTAAACATAATTTTAATTAAAGAAAACATATACTTAAAACTGAGGGAGTGTCGATGGGCTCACCACCCACTTGGACCTACATTTGCGAATCTGGAAAACAAAATCTTTTGTGAAACAAACAGCTTTAACCCCGTATTTTACATACGGTATGTCGATGACACCCTTGCTATCTTTAAGAACGTAGATGATACAATACATCAAATCATCAGCAGAGTTCAAGAGTGTTCATGCTTAAGATACACTTCCAAAACGTAGATCGATAATTGTATCAGGTTTTAGACATCAAAATCAACGTTAATTCTGTTAGCTTATTGTCTACAGGTATACATGTCAAACCCATTGATAATGGTATCTGTATATGAACCAGGATCCATTCACCACTATTTAAGAAAGAATCTATCGTAAACATTTTAGTCTACTGAGCGTACAGTTTATGTTCAACTTGGACAACTTTTAATGAAGAAATTAGTCGCATTAAGTTAAATTTAATTAACTGTGATCATCCACAATATTCAGTTGAAAATTTAATTAATAATACTCTTACAAAATATATATAATAAAGAAAGTAAAATAATCAGAAAATTTGATAAATTTCAAAACTTCCTAATTATTTGTCAATAAGGAAGGAGATGCCTCTGTAATATTTTGAATTTCACCCTCAAACTAGATGACAATTTCAAAATTTTGAAAGTCAGACTATAAGATGAGTCCAAACAACTGCTCATTCTTCCTAAATAAGAGATGCTTTAGTTCGACAACCATCACGTTAGTACCAATTTAACTGCCCTGAGTTAGACTGTGCGTCGACATAGATGGTTACACGAACATGATTGTTTGGATAGCATACACCAACATCTCTCACAACAGTCCCAGCAAAATCTTTGAATATTTCAATACGGCACATGGTTTCAATCAACTATTAGTAATATTTCTAAACACTTCACAATATTATATGGATCGTGTGAAGTCCAGACTTAAAATTGGGGAGGCCTTCTACATCAAAAAACGCAGACCAGGCATTAACATAAAATTTTATGTATTTATCAATCAGACTCAATAGCGTTTGATTTACTTATTATATATCACTAAAGACCTATTCAAGTTTACAAGAAATAATCCCTCTGAAGATGTCTCAAATATAGAGACGAAACGCGTCGGGAAAACTATGTAAATATATCTTCTTCTGTATATTATTTTAAAGATTATTTAAGAAAATAAATTGTTCTAAAATAAATATTTAGAACATTGGAAATAAAATCAAAACTTTAATAATAATAATGGTATAATAATACACACACACACACACACACACATTGTCAATAACACACAATAATAATAATAATAATAATAATAGTGGTTCTCTAGACTGACTCCGACTCTGACTCCACTTACACAGGAATCTTCGAATCTGACTCCGACTCCGACCCACTTGCACAGAGTTTTGACCCCACGACTCGACTCCGCAGCCCTGAATGTAAGAACTACCTCTTTGAGCTATAAAATAATCAAGTATATGAGGTGTTTTCGATTTGGTTTAGTTGATATTTTCTAAGATATTAAAACTTACCACTTCAAAGTGATCTAATATGTAGACTTTTTAAAAACCTTATTTATTATCGAATAATAAATGTACATAACCAGTTTGATATATATATATATATATAGCATATATATATATATATATATATATATATATATATATATATATATATATATATATATATATATATAGGAGAGAGATAAGAGGATATATATAGATATATATATGTTATTATATATATATATATATAATATATATATATAATATATATATATATATATATATATATATATATATATATATATATATATATAACCACTGGGCTCAAGTTTGTTTGAAGTCACAAATTTTTATATCACAAAATCCCCCATATTTTACCCTAACATATTTTAGGAAAATTTTACTTTTTACCCTTACCGAGTTTTATGAGGTGTGGAGCTCAAAAATATATAAAGAGGTTTTAATTTGTCCTTTTTTTATGTTCATTTTATTCTCTTCATTGTCGTTTCTTTTGTCTCTTTGTTGTGTATCATTAAACTTATTTAATCATTAACATAATTTTATCGCTTATTATTTTTATATTTAGGATGTTATTTATTATGAAAAGTTTTCAAGACGTTTTGTGTGAATTTGTGGAAGATTTTGATCTAAAGTGTTTTTTATTAATATTAAATCATATATTGAAACATATATCGTAAATGATATATATATATGTATATATATATATATATATATATATATATATATATATATATATATATATAGGTATATATATATATATATATATATATATATATATATATATATGAAGTTGCACTTTCAACGACAAAATCACGAAAGCCATATCTTGAAAACTACTATACCTACAGTTAAAATAATTACATTGTTATCCTGGTAAAATTTTAGTTTGGAAAATGTGAACAAATAAGTAATGTATTTGTATTTTTTATCTTTAAAAGATCAGCTATAGTTAAATTAAATATATTTTTAAACCTTCAGAAAGTTTAGTTAGAAAATGACACAAAATTAATATTAATTTTTTTACATTTTTGTAAATAACAATTAATAAAAATAAAATTTAAAAGGTATTACACGACAAAGAAAGTCAGATGACGGGGGAACACAGGGGGATGCCGACACTTTGTGGGGAGGGGGCGGAGGAACCCCAGTACACCAAATACCAAAGAAGGGGGTTCCTGAGACCTCCCTGAGGGGGAAGAACCCACCCCTGTCGTTCTGTGGAACAGACCCCGGACTCTGCCATATCTTTGAAACCTACCTACTACATTTTAGTTGCCATGTTGGGCATGTGATATAGTCGTAAAACGCTGAATCCTTCATGTCCTTCACCACTTAAATTGATTGTTAAAGTCATATACTTGAAATATATGAAAAAAAAATCTCAAAACCCACTCCTATAACACAACAGGTCCAATGCATCTTTTCTACCCATTTCAGTATCATAACTTAAAAATCTTTCTGTGTATATATGCAGTTGATATATATATATATATATATATATATATATATATATATATATATATATATATATATATATATATATATTTATAAATAATTGCAACGTCTCTTTCTCCACAGCTTTCCAACATTATAAGCATATGTTTTGACATAAAAGTGTTAACAAATTTTCCTCAATATGATTTTAATTTTACCCTTAATTTTTTAGTTTTCATTTTGGAACAGAAATTTGTGACTTCAAACAAATTGAATTGGTATATATATATATATATATATATTATATATATAGTAGTTATGGTAGGTATATATAGGTATGTATATATATATATATATATATAAATATATGTAGATATATATATATATATATATATATATATACCTATGAAATATATATATATGCTATATATATATATATAAATATAATTATATATATATATATATATATATTAGAGAGATTTATATATATATATATTATGTATATATATATATAGTAGTAGTATATATATTTATATATATATATATATATATATATATATATATTTATATATATATATATATATATATATATATGCAAAAATCTTTAGAGAGTTTCTTTTTAAATAGCTCAAACTCTAAAATGTAAAAGAAATTACTTAAAAAAACACTTAACAAATAGTTAAACAGATTGACATAATGTCTCTTCTCTGTACATTTTTGGATTAAAATAATACAAAATAAAATATAGTTATAAAGAGTTAAAAGTTTAACCAATATAATATAAATATTTCACAATATTTATTTTGATAGATACATATTTAATTTTTTCAGTTATTTGTTATTAAGTCAAAATTAAAGAATCCTTCGGAAATATTAAAATTAGTTTAGTTGAAATGAAAAAAAGATTCTAATAATTGATTTAGATTTTTATCTTTAGATTTAAATAAAAAAGTTGCCAATTAATGATGTGCTCATTCTGTGATTTATGTCTAAAAATGGCATTTTGGTCATTTCCCCTTCTAACCTCACCCTTATGTTGTTCTAATCGGACCTTCAGGGTCTTTAATGTTTCGCCGAAATATGAGTTATTACAAAATCCACAAGTCCCCCAGTCTTTTCAAATTTAGTGGTATTAAATTATTGATCAAAATTTGTGATAAGGTATCCGGAAAACTGAATACAATAGTGATATCAAATAAGTGTTTAAACATAAATTTAATGTCAAGTAGTTGAGAATGGGATGACTTTAATGTTATCATTTAGAAAAGGATTTTGTTCTCTTAATCCCAAAAAGCTAGAATAAGCCTGGTTGTACTTCTTATGAATTAAAAATTGTGGATAGGCTAAGTTTCTAAATGTACGAAAGATAAAATCAACTTCTTGTTTCAAATATGGAGGATCACAATAATTGAACGATCTCAAAAACATGTTAAAAATAACATTATTTTTAATGTGAAGAGGATGAGAGGAAAAATAATGTAGCAATTGATTAGTATGTGTTGGCTTGCGATACACTTTAAAAGATAAAGAAGTTCCTGTTTGTATAATTAGAATGTCCAAAAAAGGAATGCATCCACCAACTTAGATTCTTTTTTCATTTAATTAAATTTTAATATTTACGAAGGATTCTTTAATGGAAAAGGATGTAGGGACAACAGTAATGACATCGTCAACATATCTCTTCCATGAAACAACTTGAGAAAAAAGAGGGGCCTGTGGAAGGAGTCTGGACTCAAAAAATTCCATATAAATATTGGCCATGATCGGACTTAGACTACTGCCCATACTTGCACCAAATATTTGTCGATAAAAGTTATTGTTAAAGGTAAAAACATTTTGAGACATACAAATACGTAGACAATTAATAAAATTGGGAATGGGTATAGGAATCATGTTAGGTAACAAAAATTCTGATAAAAATTCCAAAAGATGGGGAATTGGAACATTTGTAAACAAACTTGTAACATCAAAACTAGTTAAGCAATGATTAAAGGGAATAAATCTTCCTATTTTATCAATAAAGTCCATGGCATTTTTTATATGAGTGGATGAGATAGTGCCTATCAAAGGAGAAAGAAAGGAGGCTAGCCACTTATTTAACTTGGAAAAAACATCATTTCTGGCCGATATAATGGGTCTAAGTGGGACACCATCCTTGTGCAGTTTAGGAATACTATACACATATGGTAATGATGGATTGGTGACTGATATTTTTTTAAAGATGTCATTTGGAATCAGGGGTTTAACATACCTATTAAATGAATATAATTGCGAGTTAGAAGGGTCTGAGTTAAGTTTTTCGTAAGTATTTTCATCACTCAACAAAATGTTAATTTTATTTTTATAATCCTCATAATTTAGAATGACAACTCTGGCTCCTTTATCTGCTTTGCGAATAATAATATTTTTGTTTCTTTTTAATGAGGAGATAGCATTTGTAAATCTTCTTGGAAAGGAGGAACAAGAATTGGTAAGTTTTTTAACAATAAGGGGTAATAAATTCTTGTGAGAACTAAAAGAAGATAATATTTTAAGTTGACTAAGAGGTGAAGCGTCTCATCCTCTTCACATTAAAAATAATGTTATTTTTAACATGTTTTTGAGATCATTCAATTATTGTGATCCTCCATATTTGAAACAAGAAGTTGATTTTATCTTTCGTACATTTAGAAACTTAGCCTATCAAAAATTTTTAATTCATAAGAAGTACAAACAGGCTTATTCTAGCTATTTGGGATTAAGAGGACAAATTCCTTTTCTAAATGATAACGTTAAAGTCATCCCATTCTCACCTCAACTACTTGACATTAAATTTATGTTTAAACACCTATTTAACATCACTATAGTATTCAGTTTTCCGGATACCTTATCACAAATTTTGATAAATAATAGAACCACTAAATTTGAAAAGACTGGGGGAGTTTACAAAATTCCTTGTGGATTTTGTAATAATTCATATTTCGGTGAAACATTAAAGACCCTGAAGGTCCGATTAGAACAACATAAGGGTGAGGTTAGAAGGGGAAATGACCAAAATGCCATTTTTAGACATAAATCACAGAATGAGCACATCATTAATTGGGAAGGTGCAACTTTTTTGTTTAATTCAAAGGATAAAAATCTAAATCAATTATTAGAATCTTTTTTCATTTCGACTAAATCTAATTTTAATATTTCCGAAGGATTCTTTAAATTTTATTATTAAGAAATTTCATATCTGAAAAAATTAAATATTTATCATCAAATAATTTATTGTGAAGTAATTTTATGTTGCCATTTGTTAATTTGCTTTCATTTTTTATATTTCATATTTTAATTTTATTATTTATTTTGTCGTGTTAATTTTATTTCATTTAGTTCGAGGAGGAGACGTTGTACTAAACTTCGAAACGTAAACCTGTTTACACTTATAATATTTGATTTCCTGCTGGTTCTTGGTACAGTTATATCGAAAACGCGAAAAGCGTTTCACGATAAATGCGAAAAACGGTTAAACACCCGAACGGAATGAACAGAAAAG
>JABUQX010122780.1:0-18524 GCA_015478945.1 Trachelipus rathkii | reverse complement strand
ATGTGAGGCGAAAAAAATACTTATGGTATCCAAATCAGATTTTTTAATTAGCTTTATACTTTTGGAGTAACAGTCTCATTAATTTTGTCAAATTTTTGAATTTTAGGATTTTGTGGTTCAAACATATAAATGGAAATTCCAAATACTAGTCGTAGAAAAGTGATTTTTTATATTTTAGAAAGGTTTTTGTGGTGAGAATACTATGGTATCTTCGGATTTTTAATAGCTGTTATATTTTTGGAGTAACAGGTTCTTAATTAATTTTTGTCTAATTTTTGAAATTTTGAATTTTGGATTTTTGTGGCTTCAAACATAGTTAAAATGGCCATTCCTCCTGAAATACAGGTCGTAGAAAAGTGATTTTTATATTTTTAGAAAGGTTTTTGTGTGAGGAATACTATAGTATCTTCGGATTTTTAATAGCTGTTATACCATTGGCCCGTAAACAGTCCTCAATTTAATTTTGTCAAAATTTTGAAATTTTAGAATTTTTGTGGTTCAAACATATAAATGGCCATTCCTCCTGAAATACAGGTCGTAGAAAAGTGATTTTTATATTTTTAGAAAGTTTTTTGTGTGAGAAACACTATGGTATCTTCGGATTTTTAATAACTGTTATACTTTTGGAGTAACAGTCCTCAATTTAATTTTGTGAAAATTTTGAAATTTTTGAAATTTTAGGATTTTTGTGGTTCAAACATATAAATGCCATTCCTCCTGAAATACAGGTCGTAGAAAAGTGATTTTTATATTTTTAGAAAAGTTTTTGTGTGAGGAATAATATGGTATCTTCGGATTTTATTAGCTGTTATTACTTTTTTTGGCGCCGTAACATCCTCAATTTAATTTTGTCAAAATTTTGAAATTTTAGGATTTTTGTGCTTCAAACATATAAATGGCTATTCCTCCTGAAAATACAGGTCGTAGAAAAGTGATTTTTATATTTTTAGAAAAGTTTTTGTGTGAGGAATACTATGGTATCTTCGGATTTTTAATAGCTGTTATACTTTTGGCGTAACAGTCTTCAATTTAATTTTGTCAAAATTTTGAATTTAGGATTTTGTGTTCCAAACATATAATGGCATTCCTTTCTTAAAATACAGTCGAGAAAAGTGATTTTTATAGTTTTAGGATGGGTTTTGTGTGAGGGAAATAAGATGGCGTCTTCGGATTTTTAATTGCTGTTATACCCTTGGAGTACCAGTCCTCAATTTAATTTTGTCAAAAAATTTTGCAATTTAGGATTGTTGTGTTAACATATAAATGGCTTCCTCCTTGAAATACAGGGTCGTAGAAAGTGATTTTTCATATTTTTAGAAATTTTTTTATGTGAGCATACTATGGTACTCGGATTTTTAGTAGCTGTTATACGTTTTGGAGTAACAGTCCTCAATTTAATTTTTGTCAAATTTTTGAAATTTTGAAAATTTTTAGGATTTTTGTTGGTCTCAAAACATATAAATGGCCATCTCCTGAAATACAGCCGTTTGAAAAGTGATTTTTTATATTTTTAGAAAGGTTTGTGTGAGGGATACTATGGTATCTTCGGATTTTAATAGCTGTTATACTTTTGGGTAACAGTCCTCAATTTAATTTTGTTAAAATTTTCTGAAATTTTTTTGAAATTTTTAGAGATTTTTGTGCTTCAACATATAATGGTTATTCCTCCTTGAAATTACAGGCGTAAAAGTAATTTTTTTACTTTTAGAAAGGTTTTTGTGTGAGGAATACTATAGTATCTTTCGGATTTTTAATAGCTGTATACTTTTTGGCACGTACAGTCCTCATTTAATTTTTTGCAAATTTTAAATTTAGGATGTTTTGTATCTCAAACATATGAAATGGCCATTCCTACTGAAATACAGGTCGGTAGAAAGTGATTTTTATATTTTTTAGAAAGGTTTTGTGGGAGGAATACTATGGTATCTTCGGATTTTTAATAGCTGTTATACTTTTGGCGTAACAGACCTCAATTTAATTTTGTCAAAATATTTAAATTGGGAAATTTTTGAGTTCAAACATATATATGGCCATTCCTCCTGAAATACAGGTCGTTAGAAAAGTGATTTTATTATTTTTAGAAAGTTTTTTGTGTGAGGAATATGTGAGGAATAACATGGAATGTTTGGGTTTTTTATAGCTGTTTTATTTTTGGAGTAAAATTCCTCATTTTTTTTTTTTTTGAAAATTTTAAATTTTTTTTTTCTTTTGGGGCTTTTTTTTTTTTTGGTTCAACATATCAAAATGGGCCATTCCGTCCTGAAAATTACAGTCGTAGAAAAGTTGATTTTTTTATATTTTTAGAAAGTTTTTGTGTGAGGAATAAAAGGTCACCTCGGATTTTAATAGCTGTTATACCTTTGGCGTAACAGTCCTCAATTTAATTTGTCAAAATTTGAAATTTTTAGATTTTTGTGTCAAACATATAAATGGCCATTCTCCTGAAATACAGTCGTAGAAAAGTGATTTTTATATTTTTAGAAAGTATTTTGTGTGAGGAACACTATGGTATCTTCGGATTTTTAATAAAGCTGTTATACTTTTGGCGTAACAGTCTTCAATTTAATTTGTCAAATTTTGAAATTTTAGGATTTTTGTGGTTCAAACATATAAATGGCCATTCCTTCTGAAATACAGGTCGTAGAAAGGTGATTTTTATATTTTTAGAAAGGTTTTTGTGTGAGGAATACTATGGTATCTTCGGATTTTTAATAGCTGTTATACTTTTGGCGTAACAGTCCTCAATTTAATTTTTGTCAAAAATTTAGAAATTTTAGGATTTTTGTGGTTCAAACATAAATTGGCCATTCCTCCTGAAATACAGTCGTAGAAAAGTGATGTTATATTTTTAGAAAGTTTTTTTTGGTGAGGAATACTATATTATCTTCGGATTTTTAATAGCTGTTATACTTTTGGAGTAACAGTCATCAATTTAATTTTGTTCAAAATTTTTGAAATTTTTGAATTTTTTTTTTATAATTGGTTCCAAAACAATATTAAAAATGGCCATTCCTCCTAAATACAGGTCGGTGGAAAAGTGATTTTTATATTTTTAGAAAGGTTTTTGTTGTGATGAATACTATGGTATCTTCGTATTTTTAAAAGCGTTATACTTTTGGAGTAAACAAGTCCCTAATTAATTTTAGTCAAAATTTTGAAATTTTAGGGATTTGTGGTTCAAACATATAAATGCCCATTCCTCCTGAAATACAGTTCGTAGAAAAGTGATTTTTATATTTTTAAAAAGGGATTTTGTGTGAGGAATACTTATGGTATCTTCGGATTTTTAATAGCTGGTATATACTTTTGGAGTAACAGTTCCTCAATTTAATTTGTCAAAATTTTGAAATTTTGACATTTGGATTTTTGTGCTTCAAACATATAAATGGTCTTATTCCTCCTTGAATTACAGTGTAGTAGAAAAGTGATTTTTATACTTTTAGAAAGGTTTTTGTGTGAAGAAAACTATGTATTCTTCGGATTTTTAATAGCTGTGTTACTTTTGGACAAAGGGACCAATCAATTTAAATTTTTGTCAAAATTTTGAATTTTGAATTTGTGGTTCAAACATATAATGGCCATTCCTCTTGAAATACAGGTCGTAGAAAAGTGATTTTTATATTTTTAAAAAGGATTTTGTGTGAGGAATACTATGGTATCTTCGGATTTTTAATAGCTGTTATACTTTTGGAGTAACAGTCCTCAATTTAATTTTGTCAAAATTTTAAAATTTTTGAAATTTTAGGATTTTTGTGCTTCAAACATATAAATGGCCATTCCTCCTGAAATACAGGTCGTAGAAAAGTGATTTTATATTTTTTAGAAAGGTTTTTTGTGTGAAGAATACTATAGTATCTTCGGATATTTAATAGCTGTTATACTTTTGGTCCGTAACAGTCCTCAATTTAATTTTGTCAAAATTTGTCAAATTGAAATGGATTTTTGTGGCTCAAACATATAAATGGCCATTCCTACTGAAATACAGGTCGTAGAAAAGTGATTTTTATATTTTTAGAAAGGTTTTTGTGTGAGGAATACTATGGTATTTTCGGATTTTTAATAGCTGTTATACTTTTGGAGTAACAGTCCTCAATTTAATTTTGTCAAAATTGTGAAAACAAATTTTTTTGAAATTTTTAGATTTTTGTAGTTCCAAAAATATAAATGGCCATTCCTCCTGAAATGACAAGGTCGTAGAAAAGTTGATTTTATATTTTTAGAAGTTTATGTGTGAGGAATACTATGGTATCTTCGGATTTTTAATAGCTGTTATATTTTTGGCGTTACAGTCCTCAATTTAATTTTGTCAAAATTTTGAAATTTTATAATTTTTGTGGTTCAAGCATATAAATGGCCATTCCTCTTGAAATACATGTCGTAGAAAAGTGATTTTTTTATTTTTAGAAAGGTTTTTGTGTGTGAGGAATACTATGGTATTTTCGGATTTTTAATAGCTTCTATATACTTGTTGAGTAACCAGTTCCTCACTTTCAATTTGTCCAAAATTTTGAAATTTGTTAAAATTTTTTGGTTTTTTGTGGCTATTTTATTTAAATGGCTTTTCCTCCTGAAATACAGGTCGTAGAAAAGTGATTTTTATATTTTTAAAAAGTTTTTGGGTGAGGGAATACTATGGTCTCTTCGGATTTTTAATAGCTGTTATACTTTTGGAGTAACAGTCCTTCAATTTAATTTTGTTCAAATTTTAAATTTTGAAAATTTTTAAGATTTTTGTTTGGTTCAACATAAAATGGCCATTCCTCCTGAAATACAGGTCGTTGAAAAGAGTGATGTTTATATTTTTAGAAAGGTTTTATGTGTGAGGAATAACTATGGTTATCTTCGAATTTTTTAATGTTAGCTGTTATTACTTTTGGCGTAACAGTCTTCAATTTAATATTTGTTCAAAATTTTTGAAGATTTTAGGGATTTTTGTGGATTCAAACATCATAAAATGGCCATTCCTCCTGAAATACAGGTCGTAGAAAAGTGATTTTTATATTTTTAGAAAGGTTTTTGTGTGAGGAACACTATGGTATCTTCGGATTTTTAATAGCTGTTATAATTTTGGCGTAACAGTCCTCAATTTAATTTTGTCAAAATTTGAAAGTCGTAAGAACATTTCGATTTACATGTAAGTTGTTATTTCTCCTTAAATACAGGTCGTCTAAGTTTTAGTTTGATTTTTAATATTTTTTAGAAAGGTTTTTTGTGTGAGGAACACTATGGTATCTTCGGAGATTTTTAATAGCTGTTATAATTTTGGCGTAACAGTCCTCAATTTAATTTTGTCAAAATTTTGAAATTTTAGGATTTTTGTGGTTCAAACATATAAATGGCCATTCCTCCTGAAATACAGGTAGTAGAAAAGTGATTTTTATATTTTTAGAAATGTTTTTGTGTGAGGAATACTATGGTATCTTCGGATTTTTAATAGCTGTTAAACTTACATTCTGGTGTAGCAATAAAGCGTAGTCGAGCTTAGGTATATCGTTTTAAGTGTTATAACAAAGAAATCTAAGTTGAAAAAATTAGCATTCTTACTAAATCACTTCCATTTAATAATTTTGACTCCTAGTAATTTAGGTAGGCGTTTGAGGTATCTTCCTTGAAGAACTCTAAAATACTTACATTTCGGGTGTAAGCAATAAAGCGTAGTCGAGCTTAGGTTATATCGTTTTAGGGTTAATACCAAAGAAATCTAAGTTTGAAAAAATTAGCATTCATACTAAATCACTTTCATGTAATAATTTGGACTCCTAGGTAATTTAGGCAGGTGTTTGAGGTATTTTCTTTGAAGAACTCTAAAATACTTCAATTCTGGTGTAGCAATAAAGCGTAGTCGAGCTTAGGTATATCGTTTTAAGTGTTATAAAAAAGAAATCTAAAGTCAAAAAAATTAGCATTCACACTTATTCACTTTCATGTAATAATTTGGACTCCTAGGTAATTTAGGCAGGGGTATCTTCTTTGAAGTACTCTAAAATTACTTACATTCTGGGTGTAGCATAAGCGTAGTCGAGCTTCAGGGATATCGTTTTAAGTGCTTATAACAAAGAAATCTAAAGTTGAAAAAATTATCAACTATTCATACTAAATCACTTTCATGTAATAATTTGGACTCCTAGGTAATTTAGGCAGGTGTTTGAGGTATCTTCTTTGAAGAACTCTAAAATACTTACAATCTGGTGGTGTAGCAATAAGCGTAGTCGAGCTTAGGTATATCGTTTTAAGTGTTACAACAAAGAAATCTAAAGTTCAAAAAAATTAGCATTCACACTAAATCACTTTCATGTATAATTTGGACTCCTTAGGTAATTTAGGCAGGTGTTTTGAGGTATGTTCTTTGAAGAACTCTAAAATACTTCATTCTGGTACGGTAGCAATAAGCGTAGTTGAGCTTAAGGTATTTTGTCACCGTTTTAAGTGTATATAACAAAGAAATCTAAAGTTGAAAAAATTAGCATTTCAATTTTACTAAATCGCTTTTCATGCAATAATTTGGATCCGATAGTAATTTAGGCAGGTGTTTAATCGGTATCTTCTTTGAAGAACTCTAAAATACTTACATTCATGGTGTAGCATAAAGCGTAGTCAGCTTAGTATATCGTTTTAAGTGTTATAACAAGAAATCTAAAGTTGAAAAAATTAGCATTCATACTAAATCACTTTCATGTAATAATTTGGACTCCTAGGTAATTTATACAGGTGTTTGAGGTATCTTCTTTGAAGAACTCTAAAAACTTACATTCTGGTGTAGCATAAAGCGTTGAGTTTGAGCTAGATATATCGTTTTAAGTGTTATAACAAAGAAATCTAAAGTTGAAAAATTAGCATTCATACTAAATCACTTTCATGTAATAATTTGGACTCCTAGGTAATTTAGGCAGGTGTTTGAGGTATCTTCTTTGAAGAACTCTAAAATACTTACATTCTGGTGTAGCAATAAAGCATAGTCGAGCTTAGGTATTTCGTTTTAAGTGTTATAACAAAGAAATCTAAAGTTGAAAAAATTAGCATTCATACTAAATCACTTTCATGTAATAATTTGGACTCCTAGGTAATTTAGGAAGGTGTTTAAGGTATCTTCTTTAAAGAACTCTAAAATACTTACATTCTGGTGTAGCAATAAAGCGTAGTCGAGCTTAGGTATATCGTTTTAAGTGTTAAAACAAAGAAATCTAAAGTTTAAAAAAGTAGCATTCATACTAAATGACTTTCATGTAATAATTTGGACTCCTAGGTAATTTAGGCAGGTGTTTGAGGTATATTCTTTGAAGAACTCTAAAAATACTTACATTCTGGTGTAGCAATAAAGCGTAGTCGATCTTAGTTATTTTTTTTAAGTGTTTTAAACAAAGAAATCTAAAGTTTGAAAAAATTAGCATTCACACTAAATCACTTTCATGTATTAATTTGGACTCCTAGGTAATTTAGGCAGGTGTTTGAGGTATGTTCTTTGAAGAACTCTAAAATACTTACATTCTGGGGTAGCAATAAAGCGTAGTTGAGCTTAGGTATATCGTTTTAAGTGTTATAACAAAGAAATCTAAAGTTGAAAAAATTAGCATTCATACTAAATCACTTTCATGCAATAATTTGGACTCCTAGGTAATTTAGGCAGGTGTTTGAGGTATCTTCTTTGAAGAACTCTAAAATACTTACATTCTGGTGTAGCAATAAAGCGTAGTCGAGCTTAGGTATATCGTTTTAAGTGTTATAACAAAGAAATCTAAAGTTGAAAAATTATCATTCATACTAAATCACTTTCATGTAATAATTTGGACTCCTAGGTAATTTAGTCAGGTGTTTGAGGTATCTTCTTTGAAGAACTCTAAAATACTTACATTCTGGTGTAGCAATAAAGCCGTTAGTTGAGCTTAGATATATTCGTTTTGTTAAGTTGTTATACAAAGAAATCCAAAGTTTGAAAAAATTAGCATTCATACTAAATCACTTTCAAGTAATAATTTGACTCCTAGGTAATTTAGGCAGGTGTTTGAGGTATCTTCTTTGAAGAACTCTAAAATACTTACATTCTGGTGTAGCAATAAAGAGTAGTCAAGCTAAGGTATATCGTTTTAAGTGTTATAACAAAGAAATCTAAAGTTGAAAAATTAGCATTCATACTAAATCAATTTCATGTAATAATTTGGACTTCCTAGTAATTTAGTCAGGTGTTTTGGGGTTTCTTTTTTTTAAAAGTTTTAAAAAACTTTAAAATTCTTGGGTGGAGAAAAAAAGAGGTAGTCGGAGCTTAGGTATATCATTTTTAGTGTTATAAAAAAGAAATCTAAAGTTGAAAAAAATTAGCATTTCATACTAAATCACCTTTTCATGTAATAATTGGACTGCTTGAGTAATTTAGGCAGGTGTAAGTTATCTTCTTTTGAAGAACTCTAAAATACTTACATTCTGGTGTAGCAATAAAGCGTAGTCGAGGTCAGGTATATCGTTTTAAGTGTTATAAATATGAAACCTAAAGTTGAAAAAATTAACATTTATACTAAATCACTTTCATGTAATAATTTGGACTCCTAGGTAATTTATTCAGGTGTTTGAGGTATCTTCTTTCTGAAGAACTTCTAAAATACTTACATTCTGGTGTAGCAATAAAGCGTAGTCGAGCTTAGGTATATCGTTTTAAGTGTATAACAAAGAAATCTAAAGTTGAAAAAATTAGCATTCATACTAAATCCCTTTCATGTAATAATTTGGACTCCTAGGTAATTTAGGCAGGTGTTTGAGGTATCTTCTTTGAAGAACTCTAAAATACTTACATTCTGGTGTAGCAATAAAGCGTAGTCGAGCTTAGGTATATCGTTTTAAGTGTTATAACAAAGAAATCTAAAGTTGAAAAAATTAGCATTCATATTAAATCATTTCCATGTAATAATTTGGACTCCTAGATAAATTAGGCGGGTGGTTGAGGTATATTCTTTGAAGAACTCTAAAATACTTACATTATGGTGTAGCAATAAAGCGTAGTCGAGCTTAGGTATATCGTTTTAGTGTTTTAACAAAGAAATCTAAGGTTGGAAAAAATTAGCATCTCATACTAATTCATTTCATGTAATAAATTTGGACTCCTAGGTTAAGTTAAGCAAGTGTTTAGGTATCTTCTTTGAAGACCTCTAAAATACTTACATTCTGGTTGTAGCTAATAAAGCAGTAGTCGAGCTTAGGAATATGGTTTTAAGTGTTATAAAAAAAAAATTTTTAAGTTGAAAAAATTAGCATTTATACTAAATCACCTTTCATGTAATAATTTGGACTCCTAGGTAATTTAGGCAGGTGTTTGAGGTATCTTCTTTGAAGAACTCTAAAATACTTACATTCTGGTGTAGCAATAAAGCGTAGTCGAGCTTAGGTATATCGTTTTAAGTGTTATAACAAAGAAATCTAAAGTTGAAAAAATTAGCATTCATACTAAATCACTTTCATGTAATAATTTGGACTCCTAGGTAATTTAGGCAGGTTGTTTGAGGTATCTTCTTTGAAGAACTCTAAAATTATTACATTTCTGGTGTAGCAATAAGCGTAGTCGAGCCTTAGGTATATCGTTTAAGTGTTATAACAAAGAAGAATTCTAAAGTTGAAAAAAATTAGCATTCATACTAAATCACTTTCACGTAATAATTTGGACTCCATAGGAAAATTTAGCAGGTGTTTAGGTATCTTCTTTTTGAAGAACTCTAAAATACGTACATTCTGGTGAAAGCATAAAGGCGTAAGTCGAGCTCAGGCTATTATCGTTTTAAGTGTATATAAATAAGAAATGCTAAAAGTTGAAAATTAGGCATTCACACTAAAATCACTGTTCATGTAATTAATTTGGACTCCTACGGATAATTTATTCAGGTGTTTGAGGTTATCTTCTTTGAAGAACTCTAAAATACTTACATTCTGGTGTAGCAAAAGCGTAGTCGAGCTTAGGTATATCGTTTTAAGTGTTATAACAAAGAAATCTAAAGTTGAAAAAAATTAGCATTCTTACTAAATCACTTTTATGTATTAATTTGGACTCCTATAATTTAGGCAGGTGTTTGCGGTATCTTCTTTTAAAGAACCTAAAATACTTACATTTCTGGTTTGTACCAATTAAAGCGTTAGTCGAGCCTTTGGTATATCTTTAAGGTTATAAACAAGAAATCTAAAGTGGAAAAAATTAGCATTCATTACTAAATAACTTTCATGTTATAATTTTGACTCCTAGGTAATTTAGGCAGGTGTTTGAGGGTATCTTCTTTGAAGAACTCTTAAAATACTTACATTCTAGTGTTGTAGCAATAAAGCGTAGTCAGCTTAGGTATATCGTTTTAAGTGTTATAACAAAGAATCTAAAGTTGGAAAAATTAGCTTCATACTAATCACTTTCATGTAATAATTTGGACTCCAGGTAATTTAGGCAGGTGTTTGTATCTTCTTTTTGAAGAACTCTAAAATACTGACATTCTCTTCTGTAGCAATAAAGCGTAGTCGAGCTTAGTATATCGTTTAATGTTATAACAAAGAAATCTTAAAGTTGAAAAAATTAGTATTCATACTAAATCACTTTCATGTAATATTTGGACTCCTAGGTAAGTTAGGCAGGTGTTTGAGGTATCTTCTTTGAAGGAACTCTAAAATACTTACATTTCGTATTGTAGCAATAAAGCGTAGTTGAGCTTACGGTATTTCGTTTTAAGTGTTATAACAAAGAAATCTTAAATATTTGAAAAAATTAGCATTCATACTAAATCACTTTCATTAATAATTTGGACTCCTAGTAATTTAGGCAGGTGTTAATTTATCATCTTTGAGAACTCTAAAATACTTACATTCTGCTGTAGCAATAAAGCGTATCGGCTTAGGTATATCGTTTAAAGTTGTTATAAGAAAATAAATCTTTTTAAAAACTATCATTTTATGCCGTTTCTATATCGTAGTTACGACACTTAACTAATTTACGAAAGTTTTTTAGGTATCTTCTTGAAGAACTCTAAAATATTTACAATTTGGTGTAGTAATAAGCGTAGTCGAGCTTAGGTATATCGTTTAAGGTGTTATAACAAAGAAAATCTAAAGTTGAAAAAAATTTAGCATTCATACTAAATCACTTCCATGTAATAATTTGGACTTCTAGGTAATTTAGGCAGGTGTTTGAGGTTACTTCTTTGCACCTCTAAATTACTTACATTCTGGTTTGTGTAGCAATAAAGCGTAGTCGAGCTTAGGTATTATCTTTAAGTGTTATAACAAAGAAATCTTAAGTTGAAAAAATTAGCATTTATACTAAATCACTTTCATGTAATAATTTGGACTCCTAGGTAATTTAGGCAAGTATTTGAGGTATCTTCTTTGAAGAACTCTAAAATACTTACATTCTGGTGTAGCAATAAAGCGTAGTCGAGCTTAGGTATATCGTTTTAAGTGTTATAACAAAGAAATCTAAAGTTGAAAAAATTAGCATTCATACTAAATCACTTTCATGTAATAATTTGGACTCCTAGGTAATTTAGGCAGGTGTTTGAGGTATCTTCTTTGAAGAACTCTAAAATACCTTACATTCTGGGTAGCATAAGCGTAGTCGAGCTTAAGGTATTATCTTTTAATTGTATATAAAAAGGAAAATATAAAAGTTGAAAAAAAATTTACCATTCATACTAAATCACTTTCATGTAATAATTTGACTCCTAGGTAATTTAGGCAGGTGTTTGAGGTATCTTCTTTGAAGAACTCTAAAATACTTACATTCTGGTGTAGCAATAAAGCGTAGTCGAGCTTAGGTATATCGTTTAAGTGTTATAACAAAGAAATCTAAAGTTGAAAAAATTAGCATTCTTACTAAATCACTTTCATGTAAAATTTGGACTCCTAGGTAATTTAGGAAGTGTTTGAGGTATCTTCCTTTGAAGAACTCTAAAATACTTACATTCTGGTGTAGCAATAAAACGTAGTCAAGCTTAGGTATATCGTTTTAAGTGTTATAACAAAGAAATCTAAAGTTGAAAAAATTATTTCATACTAAATCACTTTCAGTTAATAATTGGATTCTAGGGTAATTTAGGCAGGTGTTTGTGGTATATTCTTTGAAGAACTCTTAAAATCTACATTCTGGTGTAGCAATAAGCGTAGTCGAGCTTAGGTTATCGTTTTAAGTGTTTATAACAAAGAAATCTTTAAGTTGAAAAAATTAGCGTTCATACTAAATCACTTTCATGTAATAATTTGCACTCACTAGGTAATTTAGGCAGGTGTTTGAGGTATCTTCTTTAAAGAACTCTAAATACTTACATTCTGTTGGTGTAGCAAAAAGCGTAGTCGAGCTTAGGTATATCGTTTTAAGTGTTATACATAAGAAATCTAAAGTTGAAAAAAATTAGAATTTATACTAATTCTGTTTCATTTAAAGATTTGGACTCCTAAGTAATTTAGGGCAGGTATTTGAGGTATTTTCTTTGAAGAACTCTAAAAATACTTACATTCTGGTGTAGCAATAAAAGCGTAGTCGAGCTTAGGTATATCGTTTTAAGTGTTATAACAAAAAAAATCTAAAGTTGAAAAATTAGCATTCATACTAAACCACTTTCATGTAATAATTTGGACTCCTAGGTAATTAAGGCAAAGTATTTGAAGGTTACTTCTTTAAAGAACTCTTAAATACTTACATTGCTATTTGTAGCAATAAAGCGTAGTCGAGCTTAGGTATATCGTTTTAAGTGTTATAACAAAGAAATCTAAAGTTGAAAAAATTAGCATTCATACTAAATCACTTTCATGTAATAATTTGGACTCCTAGGTAATTTAGGCAGGTGTTTGAGGTATCTTCTTTGAAGAACTCTAAAATACTTACATTCTGGTGTAGCAATAAAGCATAGTCGAGCTTAGGTATATCGTTTTAAGTGTTATAACAAAGAAATCTAAAGTTGAAAAAATTAGCATTCATACTAAATCACTTTCATGTAATAATTTGGACTCCTAGGTAATTTAGGCAGGTGTTTGAGGTATCTTCTTTGAAGAACCTTAAAATACTTACATTCTGGTGTAGCAATAAAGCGTAGTCGATGCTTAGGTATATCGTTTTAAGTGTTATACAAAGAAATCTAAAAGTTGAAAAAATTAGCAAGTTTATGACTAAATCACTTCAGTAATTAATTTGGGAAACTCTTAGGTAATTTAGCAGATGTTTGAGGTATATTCTTTTAAAAAATCTAAAAATATTTACTTTTTGGGGAGAAAAAAAGGGTGGCCGGGTTTAGGTATATGTTTTAAGGTTTTATAACAAAGAAATCTAAAGTTGAAAAATTAGCATTCCTACAAATCACTATCATGTATACTTTGGACGCCTAGTAATTAGGAAGGTGTTTGAGGATCTTCTTGAAGAACTCTAAAATACTTACATTCTTGATGTAGCAATAAAGCGTAGTCGAGCTTTAGTATATCGTTTTAAGTGTTTATAACAAAAGAAATCTATGTTGAAAAAATTAGCATTCATACTAAATCACTTTCATGTAATAATTTGGACTCCTAGGTTATTTAGGCAGGTGTTTGAGGTATCTTCTTTGAAGAACTCTAAAATACTTACATTCTGGTGTAGCAATAAAGCGTAGTCGAGCTTAGGATCGTTTTAAGTGGTATAACAAAGAAATCTAAAGTTGAAAATTAGCATTCATACTAAAACTTTCATGTAATAATTTTGGACTCCTAGGTAATTTAGGCAAGTATTTGAGGTATTTCTTTTGAAGAACTCTAAAATACATACATTTTGTTCAGGATTTAAGCGAAGTCGAGCTTAGGTATATCGTTTTAAGTGTATAACAAAGAAATCTAAAGTTGAAAAAATTAGCATTCATACTAAATCACTTTCATGTAATAATTTGGACTCCTAGGTAATTTAGGCAGGTGTTTGAGGTATCTTCTTTGAAGAACTCTAAAATACTTACATTCTGGTGTAGCAATAAAGCATAGTCAGCTTAGGTATATAGTTTTAAGTGTTATAACAAAGAAATCTAAAGTTGAAAAATTAGATTTCATACTAAATCACTTTCATGTAATAATTTGGACTCCTAGGGTAATTTAGGCACCCGTTGAGGTATCATCTTTGAAGAACTCTAAAATACTGACATTCTGGTGTAGCAATAAGCGTTCGAGCTTAGGTATATCGTTTTTAAGTGTTATAACAAAGAAATTCTAATGTTGAAAAAAATAGCATTCATACTAAATCACTTTCATGTTAAAAAATTTGGAGCTCCTAGGTAATTTAGGAAAGTGTTTAGGTATCTTCTTTGAAGAACTCTAAAATACTTCCATTCTGGTGTAGCAATAAAGCGTAGTCGAGCTTAGGTATATCGTTTTAAGTGTTATAACAAAGAAATCTAAAGTTGAAAAAATTAGCATCATACTAAATCACACTTTTCATAGTAATAATTTGGACTCCTAGGTAATTTAGGCAGGTGTTTGAGGTATATTCTTTGAATAACTCTAAAATACTTACATTCTGGTGTAGCAATAAAGCGTAGTCGAGCTTAGGTAAATCGTTTTAAGTGTTATAACAAAGAAATCTAATGTTGAAAAATTTAGCATTTCATACTAAATCACTTTTCATGTAATATTTTGGACACCTAGGTAAATTGAGCAGAGGTGTTTGAGGTATCTTCTTTGAAGAACTCTAAAATACTTACATTCTGGTGTAGCAATAAAGCGTAGTCGAGCTTAGGTATATCGTTTTAAGTGTTATAACAAAGAAATCTAAAGTTGAAAAATTAGCATTCATACTAAATCACTTTCATGTAATAATTTGGACTCCTAGGTAATTTAGGCAGGTGTTTGAGGTATCTTCTTTAAAGAACTCTAAAATACTTACATTCTGGTGTAGCAAAAAAGCGTAGTCGAGCTTAGGTATATCGTTTTAAGTGTTATAACAAAGAAATCTAAAGTTTGAAAAAATTAGCATTCATATAAATCACTTTTATGTTAATTATTTGGACTCCTAGGTAAATTTGGGAGGTGTTTGAGGTATTATTTTTGAAGAAATCTAAAAATACTTACTTTCTGGTGTAGCAAAAAAGCGTTGTAGACAACCTTAGGTATATCGTATAAGTGTTATCACAAAGACATCTAAATCTGTATCATTATCCTCCATATTATGTCCACCTCTATGTACTAATTTGTCACATCACTCTACACTCGCGTGTCGCATATGTCTTACTTTGAAGAAAACTCTAAAATACTGACATTCTGGTGTAGCAATAAAGCGTAGTCAAGCTTAGGTATATCGTTTTAAGTGTTATAACAAAGAAATCTAAAGTTGAAAAAATTAGCATTCATACTAAATCACTTTCATGTAATAATTTGGACTCCTAGGTAATTAGGAAAGGTTTGAGTATCTTCTTTTGAAGAACTCTAAAATCTACATTCTGGTGTGGCAATAAAGCGTAGTTCGAGCTTAGGTAATATCGTTTTAAGTGTTATAACAAAGAAATCTAAAGTTGAAAAACATTAGATTTCATACTAAATCACTTTCATGTAATAATTTGGACTTTCTAGGTATTTTAGCCAGGTGGTTTTGGGTTATACTCTTTGAAGAACTCTTATTTAACAATACTTACATTCTGGTGAGCAATAAGCGTAGTCGAGCCTTAGTATACGTTTTAAGTAGTTATCACAAAGAAATCTAAATTGAAAAAATTAGCATTTATACTAAATCATTTCATATAATAATTTGGGATCCTAGTTAATTTAGGCAGGTATTTGGAGGTATCTTCTTTGAAGAACCTTAAAATACTTACATTCTGGTGTAGCAAATAAAGCGTAGTCGAGCTTAGGTATATCGTTTTAAAGTTATAACAAAGAAATCTAAAGTTGAAAAAATTAGCATTATTACTAAATCACTTTCATGTAAATAATATTGGATCCTAGGTAATTTAGGCAGTGTTTGAGGTATATTCTTTGAAGAACTCTAAAATTACTTACATTCTGGTGTAGCAATAAAGCGTAGGTCGAGCTTAGGTATATCTTTTTAAGTGTTTTAACAAAGAAATCTAAAGTTGAAAAAATAGCATTATACTAAACACTTTCATGTAATAATTTGGACTCATCGGTAATATAGGCAAGGATTGGAGGTATCTTCTGTTGAAGAACTCTTAAAATACTTACATTCTGTGTAGCAATAAAGCGTAGTCGAGCTTGAGTATATCGTTTTAAGTGGTTATAACAAAGAAATCTAAAGTTGAAAAAATTAGCATTCATACTAAAACACTTTCATGTAATAATTTGGACCCTAGGTAAATTTTAGGCAGGTTGTTTGAGGTATCTTCTTTGAAGAACTCCTAAAATACTTACATTCTGGTTTAGCAGTAAAGCGTAGTCGAGCTAGGTATATCGTTTTAAGTGTTATACAAAGAAATCTAAAAAACTTGAAAAATTAGCATTCATACTAAATCACTTTCATGTTAAAAAATTGGGACTCCTAGGTAATTTAGGAAAGTGTTTGGAGGAATCCTCTTTGAAGAACTCTTAAAAAATTACTTACATTCTTGTGTAGCAGAAAGCGTAGTCGAGCTTAGGTATTATCGTTTTAAGTGTTATAACCCAAAGAAATCTAAAGTTTGAAAAAAATTAGCATTCATTTACTAAATCACTTTCATGTAATAATTGGACTTTCAAGGTAATTTAGGCAGGTGATATGTTTGAGGTATACTCTTTGAAGGAACTCTAAAATACTTACATTCTGGGTTAGGCAATAAAGCGTAGTTCGAGCTTAGGTATATCCTTTTAAGTGTTATAACAAAGAAATCTAATGTTGAAAAAATTAGCATTCATACTAATTCACTTTCATGTAATAATTTGGATCCTAGGTAATTAGGAAAGGTTTGAGTGTAATCTTCTTTGAAGACTCTTTAAAAAACCTTACCATTCTGGTGTAGCAATAAGCGTAGTTGAGCTTAGGTATATCGTTTAAGGTATAATAACAAAGAAATCTAAAGTGAAAAAATTAGCATTCATCTAAATCACTTTCATAAATAAATATTACCTTTTAATTTATTTCACAACCTTTTGACTTACCTCCTTTAAGAATTCTAAAATAGTGAGATGCTGTCGTACAATAAAGCATAGTCGAGCTTAGGTATATCGTTTTTAAGTGTTATAACAAAAGAAATCAAAGATTTGAAAAAAATTAGCATCATACTAAATCACCTTTTCATGTCATGTAATAGTTTGGACTCCTAGGTAATTTAGGAAAGGTGTTTTGAGGTATCTTCTTTTGAAGAACTCTAAAATACTTTCATTCTGGTGTAGCAATAAAGCGTAGTCGAGCTTAGGTATATTCGTTTTAAGTGTTATAACCAAAAAATCTAAAGTTGAAAAAAATTAGCATTTATACATTAAATGACTTTGACAGAAGAGTTTGGACTTCTAGTAATTTCTTCAGAAGTTAGAGATAATGAGAAACTCTAAAATACTTACATCTTGGTGTAGCAATAAAGCGTAGTGGAGCTTAGGTATATCGTTTTAAGTGTTATACAAAGAAATCTAAAGTTGTGAAATTAGCATTCATACTAAAACACTTTCATGTAATAATTTGGACTCCTAAGAAATTTGCAGGTGTTGAGGTATCTTCTTTGAAGAACTCTAAATACTTACATTCTGGTGTAGCAATTAAAGCGTAGTCGAGGCTTAGGTATTCGTTTTAAGTGTTATAACAAAAAAATCAAAAGTTGAAAAAATTTTAGCATTCATACTAAATCACCTTCATGTAATAATTTGGACTTCTAGTAATTTAGGCAGGTGTTTGAGGTATACTCTTTGAAGAACTCTTAAAAATACTTACATTCTGGTGTAGCAATTAAAAGCGTAGTCGAGCTTAGGTATATCGTTTTAAGTGTTATCACAAAGAAATCTAAAGTTGAAAAAAATTAGCATTCATACTAAATCAACTTTCATGTAATATTTGGACTCCTAGGTAATTTAGCAGGTGTTTGAGGTATCTTCTTGAAGAACTCTAAAATTACTTACCATGGCTGGTTGTAGCAATAAAGCGGCTAGTCGAGCTTAGGGATATCGTTTTAAGTGTTATACACAAAGAATTCTAAAGTTGAAAAAAATAGCATTCATTCTAAATCACTTTCATGTAATAATTGCGACTCCTAGGTAATTTAGGCAGGTTTGTAGGTATCGTCTTTGAAGAACTCTAAAATTATTACATTCTGGTGTAGCAATAAAGCATAGTCGAGCATTAGGTATATCGTTTTAAAGTGTTATAACAAAGAAATCTAAAGTTGAAAAAATTAGCATTTATACAAATCATTTTCATGTAATTAATTGACTAATAGGTAAATTTAGGAAGTATTTGAGGTATCTTCTTTGAAGAACTCTAACAAATTTACTTTACATTCTAGCCTGTAGCAAAAGGTGTCGAGCTGAGTATTCAGTTTAATTATAACAAGAGGAAATCTAAACGTTGAAAAAATTTAGCATTCATACTAAAAAACACTGTTCATGGTAATAATGGTCCAAGGGTAATTTAGGCAGTTATCCTCTCT
>JABUQX010122779.1:22500-24718 GCA_015478945.1 Trachelipus rathkii | reverse complement strand
ATATAATATCTATATATATACATTAATAATATATATATATATATATAAATATATATATATATATATATAAATGAAAAGAGTTGTACTTTAATAAAATAGATTTATTCAACTTACACCACAAAAAAGATAAAAAAAACGTCAGCCTCTGTAAGGTTTTTCTTTTTCAATTACTTCTTCCTACTAAGAAAAAAAATCGATGAAACTTTTTATTTTCTTTCTAGAATGTAAACTAAAAATATCGTAACAACTTACAAAAACTACAGATATGCTGAATATTAATTATCAAGTAAAAAGTTTTAGCACTTTACTGTTAGTTAGTTTATTTAAATATATATATATATATATAATATATATAGTATATATATATATATATGTTTGATAATGTGCGTATTTATATATATAATATATATATCTATTATAATATATATTATATATATATATATTATATATAATATAATATATATTATGTCAGCATCCGAAGAGGCCGGCATGTAATAAAAACTATAACAGCTACAAGAAAATAAAAACATTTAATATTAATAAATTTTTATCCATGTTTTTTTTTCTAAAAAATAATAAATAACGCTTTTGAAAAAATTTCAAATTGTTAAAAATATTGAAGCTGTATGATAAGCATGTTTTTTGAGAATTACGAAGAAGCTCGAAGTACCGAGAAAGCGCGGAAAGTTGCCAATGTTGAATTTTTTTTTAACTAAAGAATACCCTCCGGGTAAAACTTAGAGATGGACAGAGTCGGGTTTCTCGGCCTACCCGTCGGCTCGAACCCCCTAAAAGATATAAAAGAAAAATAACATTTTCTCCAAAGCGTAAAAATAAAATAACTATTATGGTAACTTACTCGCTCTCGTGAAACTACTGCAGGGATTAACGGTCAATCACAGCGTACGCTTGCCAGATCTAAGATTATACTAATATTTAATGTGTTATTAATAAATATTGAATAAAATATTTTTTTAAGTTTTCAAAATTTATAAATTCCTGGAGGGAGCATTATGAATTTTATATTTATTTTCCTGAGAGTGTTATAGTTTTCTAGTTGCCATGCCTGGCCTCTTCCGGGATGCGCGCATATATAATATTACTATAAATTTAATTAATATTATATATATATATATATATTTATATATAATTAATATATATATATATATATATATATATATATATATTATATATATATATATATATTATATCAGCTGGCGTCTTGAAGATATAATTCTGGGTAGGCAGACTAAATATATATATTATTATAATATATATATATATAATATATATATATAAATATATATATATTATTATTATATATATATATATATATATTATATATTTTATTTTTTATATAATAATAATATATTATTATATTATATTATTTTTATTTTAATTATTATTAATCTTAATTTATTATTATTATATAAAATAATAATAATAATAATAATAATAATATAAGTAATAATACATAATAATAATAAATAATATAATATAATAATCACGAGGAATCTCTCTGAACAATTATTGGACTTTAAGTTCTTTTTAAATAAAAAAAACGTAGGCCTTCCAGAATTTTTTTTTAAAATTGTTGATTGTTTTTCCTTAGATAAGCTTTTAAAGCCTATTTTCAGTAAAAAATCTACTTATTCGCATTATGGCAACCTATTTTAATTATTTAATTTATAAAGATAAATATATATATAGTAACTGTTAATAAAAAATAATATTTAATAACCAAATGCAAGATTTCAAGCTAACTACTGTTGCCATGCTTTTGATACGTAAGAGAAACTTGTCATATATATATATATTATATATATATATATATATATATATCTATATATATATTATATATATATTAAATATTATATATTTATAAATATAAGTGTACGATGTTTTCTTTTAGTCTAGGCAGCACAGGTAAGTTTGCTGCTTGACCATTATAATACTATAGGAGAAATGAAATTCTTACGTACGCCGATAGCAAAGAAATTCACCTCTTAAGAATAGAGTAGGACGAAAATTTCCAAATTAATTTATTATTATAACCGTTATTACTAAAGTTAGTGTTTTTAAAAAAAAAAATTTATAAATTAGTTTCTTATTTTTCACTTCCATATAAATTTTAATAATTTGTTAAGTTTAACCATTTAATTTATTTTATAAATAAGACTCGAAATATTGAGTAGAGCTACCTAGCCCTACCTACCTA
>JABUQX010122779.1:0-10000 GCA_015478945.1 Trachelipus rathkii | reverse complement strand
CACACACATTCACATCACCTCTTCATTACTGCCAGTTATGCAGATTTCGCCCACAGTGTTCCACACTCTAGTCTCATTCATCTCATCAGTTACGAAAGCACAATCCAAATTCATTTTCTAGTGCAAATTCACACTTATTCCTGTAATATATACTATATATAGCTATATATATATATATATATATTTTATATAATATTATTATAATTATATATATATATATAATTATTATATATATTATATATATATATATATATATATATTAAATATATTATATATATATATATATAATTGTAAAAGGATTTTTTAGCTTGATCCGGGGAGGTCAATTGGCTATCAGCATTCAAAGAAAGTCGAACAAAATGTAACGAAAATAACGGAGGAAAAATAACGGAACTTATTCGGAGCGTTACATGAAAGAAAAGTAACGATTACTCCGTTACTGAAAAAAATAGTTCCGTTAGTAACGGACGTAAACGGAGTACGGATCGTCGCCACCTCTGTATATATTATATATTATATATATATTATAATATAATATTTATTTATATTATTATATAAATATATATATATATATATTATTTATTTATATATTATATATATATATATATATATATATATATAAATGGTGCTTGTGCCTTCCGTCCTCGTCGTGCAACCTGGGTTCGACTAATGAAGCTCTGGCAAGGGCAGGATAGAACTTACAACCACTATCCGAACTGAAATTGCTTGCAATACTCAAAGACCAGCCTCGGATACTTATTTCCTTTTTAAAAAGAGTGATTCTATAGCAAATTAGATGGGGTCAGCAAATGGGCTCTTCCTTTGGGCCATCATTTGTGATATATTTGTTTGCTGGTTAGAAGAGAACTTTTAGAATGAATGTCTCTTCCCATTTCAAGCTTATTTTATGCCGATATGTCGAGATCTTTTGTTATTTTTTAAGGAAGATGGAACCTGCAAGGATGTTTCAAGATTTTATTAATAATTTCCATAATGACACAAAATTTACAATGGAAACGGAAGCAAGCAATAATATGTCATATCTTGATGTTTTAATCGATAGATGTGGCTCGGTTTTTACAACTCGGGTCTTTAGAAATAAAACCTTCTCAGAAAATTGGAATGAATTATTAGTTATTGTAGTCGAATTTTTTAAAATTTAAATTGCTTGTAAAACTTTTAATTAATAGATCTTTAAATTTGTTCAATGGAGCTATTCAACTTGAAATGACTTTTAAAAGGTACTTTTATGAGTAATAACTACCGGTTTCATGTATTTTGACAAAGCACATAAGGATATCTGTTAATATTTTTTCTCCGTCGTAGTCCATGTGAATTGCTCTTCCGAATGTGAAATTTTATTTTTCTTTTCCTTTTATTAGTATTATATGGTGCCTTTAATGAGAAAATTCGAAATATATATATATATATATAATATATATATATATTATATATATATATATATTATATTATATTTATAATATATATATTAATATATTATATATATATTATATATATTATATAATATTATATATATATATATATAGTTTTTAAGAATCCTTTAACAATTGGTACCTTTTTCCCTTTTAAGGACACCATTGAGCCGTTAATGTGTTCTAATGTCGTTTATTTATATAAATTGTCCAAATGTAATTTTGGAAAAGTAGGTCGGTTGTACTGAACGTATGCTACGAGTTCGCATTGACAGTCACAGTGGGTGTTATCCATATAACTGGTATGGAGTTGTCTACTTATGAGCACTCCTCTATGAGACATTCTTTGTTTTGTAAATATAAAGTTAGCTATAGTGATTTTAAAATTTTATTTTAGGGCAGTTTGGTACCAGAGAAAGTTTGTTAATTTCAAAATCTTTATTCATAAAACAAATTCATCCTACGTTAAATAGTGATGTTTCTTCAGTCCCTTTATATATAGCTTGATCAAATAATTATAATTAACTAACCAACTATTGTCATTAATAATTTTGTCATTTTTAAATCTGTTAAGGTTTGAGTGTTTCGCTATATAGACAAGGTAGTTATTTATTTTTATTGATGTAAATATTTTTTTAGTTTTCAATTTCCCTTTTAAATTTAGTATTTTAAATTTTGTTGGTGTTTTTTTAAATGTTTAACTTACTTATTACGTCTTTTTACAATTTTAGCCTTGAAAATGGAAAAGGATATTTCCAAAACGTCGACCTGTATTAATAACGAATGGACTTCGTATTCTGGGTCTTCTTTTTCATTTATAAATTAAAACTCAGAATCTTAAAGTTTATATGGACAATGTGATTTATGTGTCCATATCGCTAAAGATTGCATGAATCCGAACACATTTGATAAAATTGAAAATAAAACTATTGTAAAAAAAGAGCTGCACACCTTTAAAAATATTAGAAAAAAAGTTTAAATCTATGCGACCTAACGTAACTTAAAATAACCTTACTTAACGTAACAACATTAACGTAAACAAATTTATATTATATCATTTATTTCACTTTAAATCGTTTCAATAAACATCAAAATAACAAGTTATATAAATATATAGAAAAATAGTTCAAACTGTTTTCACTATGCGCGCGTTGTCCTACATTTTGTTCGATAACGTAACTATAAAAAAAAATGACTGGCTTCATGGGACATAGACAAACGAGATAATCCGTTTATATAATATATATATAATATATATAAATTATATTATATATATATATATATTATTATATATATAATATATATTATAATAATATATATATATATATATATATATTATATACCAATTAAAGAAGACATTTCAAGAAACTTTCATCCTGAATACATTTTGCTGTGGTATCTGAAGAGGTCAAAATTGACAAAAGCTCATACGTGTTTATAATATATATATAATATATATATATATATATAATATATATATATATATATATATATATATATATATATTTATATATAATATAGTATATATATATAATGTTTGTATAAATGGTAATAAGTATTATGTAAAGCAAAGTCTGTTTAAAGATAAGTGCATTTTAACATTCAAGGGCAACATAGGGCAATCAAAGCGATAATAGCTTTATATATATATAATATATATATATATATTATATATATACTATTATATATTATATATATATATATATATTATAGTATATATTATAATATATATAATATATATAATATATATATATATATTATAATAATAATATTATATAATATTTATATATATAATAATATATTATATATAAAGCTATAATGTAAGAGATAGTTTATTAAATTGTGTTCCTTATTTTTCGAGGGGAGTTTATTTTGTTTACTGTGGTTACTTTGCAAGAGTTTGTTTTTACTTTAATCGTTACGTTGATCAATTTCTTTCGTAGCAGTGTTTTCCATATAAAATTTATTTTTTTTTTTTTCCCCCCATTTTTTTTACGGGCTTTTTTGAAATTTTATTTAAGGTTAAAAGTTTTAAACTTAAAGTATTTCAGTGTGTCTGTATATTATCTATATCTGATATTCTAAATACGTTGGTCAAAAATCTGTGTTTAGTACTTAGGATTGTAACTTATACCTGACTACAATCTATTTACAGTAGCAAAACTTATTTTTTTGTCCATATATTTGATCTATAAACTAAACGCTTCTGTATCTGGAAAGTTTCCTTCAATTTTGGCTTTTAATAAGACTTTCTTATTATAGGCGTCAGTATTAGGGAGGGCTTTCCGTTCGGCTGACCCACCTGACAGCGATGAGCACAATCGCTAATCAGGTGGATTTTTTTACTTCAGCTTACTTTTTTGGTTTTTTTTTTTTTTTTTTTTTTTTTTTTTTTTTTTTTTTTTTTTTTTTAATGTAATAACCTGTTGACTTGCTTCCGCCATTTTGTTTTATAAAGCGTTTTGTTATTTATTTTCATCGTCGGGATGAATCGCAACTTCATGTCCGCCGTCATCGTTTGAATCGCGAATTCATCGTCGTTTGATCGCGTTTAATCGTGCGTTTTTGTTAAACAAGTTCCGGGAGTCCGTCCATTTTCGTAGCAAAAGAACCACCACAAAGAACCACTGCGGTTCCAGCCCTGTAACCGCCCGCCGCCGCGCGCGCCCGCAGGCGCAGATTAATTTCGCGCAAACGAGTAAATATGATTCAGTGTAAACTATTCAATATACTATGAGTCATTCATTTTTATTTCATACTTAAACATTTTTTTAAAAACTATTTTCGCGAACCTAAAACTGTAATTTCATTACAGACATTATTTAACACATATGATGTTTTATTAACATTAATTTTTTACTTAATTACTTTTTAATTATAAATTTTTTTAAAATTGTATTGTAAGAAGAAAAAAAATCCAGAGTGTTCTGATATAAAATCATTTTATTTTACTACAACTGTATGAAATTTATAAAAACATATACTTTAAATACCTTTAAAGCAGTAAAATCAGTAAATCAAATCAAGGTGTTACCTATCACCTAAGGGATTAGTATGCTTTGTGTTTACTGCTTTACTGCTTTAACTTTCGGCTTTTACTGCTTTAACTCATATGTTTTACGCTTAACTTTATTGCTTTACTGTTTTAACTTTCGCTTTACTGCTTTAACTTTCTGCTTACTGCTTTAATTCTCTGCTTTACTGTTTTAACTTTCTGCTTACTGCTTAAACTTTTCTTGTGTTTCTGATTTAACTTCTGCTTTACTGTCTAACTTCATGTTTTACTGCTTTAACTCTATGTTTTACTGCTTTAACTCCTTAAAACAGTAAATCCGTAAATCAATAGAGGTGTGACCTTACACCAAGGGGTGGGATTAGTCTATGCTTTTGTTTACTGCTTTACTGCTTTAACTCATGTTTTACTGCTTTAACATTCTGCTTTACTGTTTTAACTTTCTGCTTACTGCTTTAACTTTCTGTTTACTGTTTTACTTTTCTGCTTTACTGCTTTAATCATATGTTTTACTGCTTTAATCTCATATATTTATTAACATTACATACCTTAAAACAGTAAATCAGTAAATCAATAGAGGTGTGACCTAACACCAATGGTGGGATTAGTATGCTTGTTTACTGCTTTACTGCTTTAACTCATGTTTTTACTGCTTTAACTCATGTTTTCTGCTTTTTAACTCATATGTGTTACTGCTTTACATCATAATTTTTATTATTATTATTATTACTATTTTATTCTTAGTGCCATTTACTGCATGTCTTTATTTAACACAACACACACACACCCCACACACATACACACACACACACACACATTTCTCCATAGACACTACACTTACAACTAACCCATAGAACACTTACCACTCTCCCATAGACACTTACACTCACCATAGTCACTTACACACACATATACACTTCAACATATATACTTACACTTACACACACACAACAACACACACACACATCCGACAATGACTTTACAGTCATATTACGCCGTTAAATATATGTAATCCAAAAATAAAATCAATAAATGGCAACAAGCCAGATAAATAAAATCAATAATTGGCCAACACAGATAAATAAAATAGAAATAAATGGCAAAAAAAAAAAAAAAATGGTAATGAAAAGAGTAATACATAAATATTTATTTTAGCAATATTTACATATTTCAAAAATGATACATTGAAATTAAAATATACATATACAAATTATACATTGAAATTAACACAATGGAATTAACGTTCCATCATATCCCTGTGCTACAGTGCGGGCACTACCTAGAACAAGATTCCGTTTATTTGCTGTATGGCGAAACCTTTTTAATACCGTTGATTAAAATGACATTTCCTAGTTTATCGGCCCGCATTTTCATATCAGGAACCTTAACTTCTCGGTAATGGTTTTCATTATTTACATGTGGTTGGTCTGAGTCATCTAGATTATGGATATCTTTGTGAAGTGAAGATTCATCATCTTCACTCATCATTTGCGTAACAGCTAATGCTGTTACGTCTGTATCCTTGATCATATTGTAGAAGTGATTGTCGTCGTTTAAGACCATCCAATCACGATTCTTAGTTTTTTCGACATCCTTAATCATCTTATCGAAGTTAATCTTCGCCATACCTTGGAAATTAACTATGTGTTCGGTGTCTTTGTTCAAAGTTAATCCTTTTGCTTTTAAGATGTAAGCAAAACTTGAGTCATTCTTCTTTATCCGAATGGCGTAGGATTTAGGGCCAGTACCACACAAAACTATCAGCTACATCTCCAGGCCCTATTTCATCCGTCAGGTTTCCTAAGAATTTTCCAGTATCAGGAATATATTGACCTTTACGGGCTGTGAAGACACAACTGTCGGTATCACAGTAAAGCACGCGTTGACCTAGAGAATCGAGGAGATTATATAGTTCCACCCTAGCGTAGGCGGTGGTAAAGGAGGCAACAGCAACATTCGTGGCTTTTGCTGTTTTATTAGTGAAGGCAGTGTGTGTGACTTCAACTATATGTTTATCATCCGCTACAATGATATTTCTCACCTCAAGATCAGCTCTCTTCATTAATTCCCAGACCTGTGCGTAACCGTGCAGACGATGTCTTCATTCTTTGGATACGTTGAGCTAGTTTCCCCATAATGGAATTGAGGAGAGTTTAGCTATATAAACGGCATTCCAGATTCACTTTTAATAATTGTCTGGATCAAGTGTTTACCACCTCAATGCCTTGAAATTCTCGCAGTATTGAAAAGAATTCTTCACAGACTTATCGTGGTTTATACATCCGGTAACCCCGAAGCCTCCAGTCTTCCATTTCAAGAAATGTTTGACCGTATTCCCCAAAAGATGTCGTTTTGAAGGTGTAAATTCCATATTTTCGTGGAATTTTTTGATCTATAGCCTTTCTTTACAGCTTATTTAACTCAGGACTGCAGTTATACGCCTTTTAACAACGTTGATTGTCCGTATGTCTGCATTTGCCTTCATAGCCACATGCGCTGCATGTTCACAAAGAGAAAATATTAACCGATTGTCATGTCGTGCAGGCAGAACAGGAGTGTACAGGGTCTTAGGAGGTAACACGGAAACATACGAGAGACCGAAATAAGTGGAATTCATTTCTTCGACGAACTTTTCTATGGAAGGAAGATCCCTACCTACAAGTTTCGTGGGTGTCCCTGCTGGAAAGGGTTTTGTTTTCTGTACAAAAGGATACAATGAAGTGAAATCTAGATACTTCAATTGAATGCCTTCTGTCGGTGGAAAGTAATAGACGAAGGGTTCTGTACGGCCCCCGTACAATGCTTCCCCTACCTCTAGTTTCGCATTTGCAAGTTCATTTCCAATTGACTGCACGTATCTGCCTAGCTTCTCAGTTCGTGTTTCGTCGTTGTTGTTTACAACAGTGACCTCACACTCTTTTTTCATTTTCGTCCATTCGCATTCCCATATTCTAATTACTTCATACCCTTGGGCTTTATAATCCGCTTCTTGCCTCATGGTCTTACTGTACCTATCAAGACTTGACACGCCATGGAGACTTTCTAAGCCTTCCTTGCATGCTTGATGACCATGCCATACGCAACCGTGGAAGAGCAAGACAATCTTCTTCATGGTTGTTCCAGTTGGAGGAGGGGGTCGTCTGTTATTCAGTTCTATCATTTGTTCATTAACGTTGAGTTGGCGGAACGATAAGAACTCATTAAGGTCAAAGGGCACGTAGTCTTCAGCTGGAATTTCAACGTACCCGTCAGGTCTTAGATACCTGTTTTTGATTTTAAATTTACGCTCGCCACCATTCCTCGCATGTTCGATTCGCTGACCCTTATACATCTCCATGAACGTAAGCCATTTCACACCATCATACGAATAGTTTGAATCATCAGTACGTCCTATATGGGCCAGAGTATTTTCAGGCATGAAATGCATTTTATATACCATGAACGATAATGCAGCAATGGTAGAGCAATCAAGTAGGCAGTCAACTTTATGATCCTTAAGGAAGATTCCCCTGAATTTCTCGAAGGATTGACGTAGAATATTAACATCTTGAACGCAGTACGTTGTACACTCCTTCATGATATCGTAGTCCTTATTGTTAAATGTTTGATACCAACGTTCAAAATCAGCCTTTTCACTGTCGGACATACGATGTGTCTCAAAGGTTTCCTTATCTGGAATTTTTCCCTTGTAATTTATATTCTCGAGGGTAAGAAAACGGTAAGGAAAGAATCCTTTAGAAAGTTCAACTGAAAGGCCCATGCACTTAGGTAGTTTTTTCAAGGCGCAAGGCATAAACATTAACGTGTCCTTAAAATGGATATTGTGGTTAGCTGTCATAGTTATAATTTTGGTTCCGCGCTTCACAGGGTTGGAGGATATGGAATGGACGGTAGGTCTGGCAAGCAGTTTGCTGTAAACAAACTGGTTGTCGAACTTACCTCCATTATGAGCCGCAACTAGTATGTTTGACTTCTTGTGTTTTTCAGCAAATCTGAATATATAGTTGAGAAAAAGATCGACTGGGCACTTCTCATACTCTTCTGTTGCTTCCAGATTCAATTTGAATATTTCAGTTCGAGCCGTACCGCAAGTCTCACACGGTGCTGAATTGTCTAGGTCTTTCTCTCCGCAATCACTGCATACTAGCATACTCACTAGAATGTATGGAAGCATATCCGTTTTTGTGCGTCCTCCTTCCTCTTCCCGACTATTATGATTATAGGTTTCGATATCATAATAGAAGGTAAATGTTTTCTTACGTTTTGCGAAAGCGTCATCTGTTGGAACCTTGATCTGCTTCATGAAACATTGATGATTATCGCCCTCTATTCCATACTTCTCGTCGCATACTCCACATTTAATATGCATGCAGTCATGTTGGTGGTCGCCCCCTTTATCAGCTACTATCTCATTATCGCATAAATTACATACTTTAAGGTATTTGCATGTGAGCTTTTTATGCAATTCAAGACATTCCTTATTATAGAAATCCCGATTGCATTTATCACAATGTAAAAGTGTTGATGTATTGCCCGGCAAAGCTTTACATTTATAAGTTAAACATTGCCCACATCTGTATTCAGTGCATTCGTTTTGTAAATGATTAATTAAATGGTCGGTTGAAACTATAACATATGAAAAAAACTGGACCCTTGATTTATTCTTAGGTATTCTACACTACCTGAAAGCAGCTTGATGAATTCTCCAGGAAAGGATAATAATATATGGGTTCCTCGGAGTCATATCCTATTACAAAAAGAGGTAAGTCCCTATTCTGTTCGTGCGGTTTAAACATTATCTCGAGTTTACCGTTCTCATCTTTAGTAAAAACAAATATCCTGCACTGTAATTTTTCCTCTATTACTGCAAAATCCTCAGCCTTTAGGGGTTCTTCATAAGTCAGTCCGCAACGAGTTGCAATCTCGCCACCTATTTCATGTAGATCCTTAGGGTAAAATTTACCTATTTTTGGCGCAGATTGGCCTGGCTTTTTAGGAACATGAGTATGGAGCTTATAGCATGCAGCTATGGCCCTGAAACCACATCCTACACTGGTTGTTATTTCCCTATTCTCGTTATTTATACCAAGGTGTACTGTATTGACGTAGGGGTGTATAAAGTTTACCGAAGAAGGGTCAATGGGACCATTACCCTCTGGGTTATGACATATCTGGACATCTACAACGAAATCGTCCAACATGGCTTGGTCACCAGACTGAAAGAGTTCTAGAAAACGATCCGATAAATATTGAGCCAGATTTGGTCGAGAAATCTCTTCATGAGGAATTCGTATATGGAATTGACCTCCATTCCTATCCGTAAAAAGGAAACCTGCACGGATGGTATATTCCCGATATGTCACTACTCCTCGTACCTGTTCTATCACACTGTGAATGACAGCTACTAGTACGTCATTAATGTTGCGAATTCCATTAAAGATCTGTGTTGTGTCGACACGTACTCTGTACCGATGGTTATCGATAATTCCAGAATTACGCGTAGATCCTTCACGCGTAACTTTCAATAATTCTGTCGAGAAAGGTGTAGGCGGTT